>PVKA01006064.1:0-86137 GCA_004027165.1 Ctenomys sociabilis | reverse complement strand
ATTTTTTTTTTTTTTTTTGCCTCTTTAACATTTTTCTAGATTGATGGGAATAAGTGCAGTTTTCTAGGTATTGCCAGGTAAAACAGAAGTGAATACCTACCATATTCCAGGTTTTTCTCCTGAGGCCCCAGCAATGTGAATATCCTTTCTCATAAAAGCAAGTGATTGCCATAGCTGGAAAGTAATAGCTAATCATTTGAAGAACAGGAAGTCAACTGATGGGATTTGTAACTACCATGTTCTCTCCAGCTGCCCAGTCCTAGAACAATTTCTTGATTGAGGCCTTTGGAATTTATGGACTCATAGCCATGATCCACATTCTGAAGCCCTATTATTTTTCCTGTTTCCAAAATCTATACTCATACCACCCAAAATCCAACTGTCACTGGGTCTTATCCATCATTGGGTCTAGCATAAGAGTCAGGATCTCAGCCACCCAATGGAGATGAAAATTTTTAGCAAAGAAAATGTGGCTCCCCTCAAGGATAAAAGAATAAAATAAAATAAAACTCATAAAAATTAATAAGTTAATTATGTCTTCAATGTGGAGATAATGCATTTTTTACAAAGAATGTATGGAAGAATTTGAATACAGACATTTAAAACACAAAATGGTTTGAGTTTTGTATGACAGTAAGCCCAACTTGTACTCTGCTACAACAGGGAGAGTTTTTCATAAACACTTTCATCTTGTTAAATACTTTCACTCATCTTAGCTAACAGCTCTTGTGGTCATCATCTTCTGTCCCAACTAGAAACTGAATAAAGGTGACAAAGTTTCCATAAAAATGATTTTTTAGTTCTAGTTGATCATGAGGTTGTCTATTGGCTGAATCACTGAAAAGGACCTGTATGTATCTTAGCTTTCTGCTCAATTATCTCATTGTATTCCATACTTACCAGTAAAAGAAATTGGTAGTACTTTGGGAAATAAATATTTGATGAGACTGGTTTAGTATATAATTTCCCTCTGTTTTTTATTTGATGTTCATTCTCTGTTACTTCTACATTTTTATCAGAGCTACATTTTTTTTTTATTCTAGTAATGCAATGATGAAAAAGCTATGGTTTCTTTGCAATTGATAGAAAGAAGGAAATGCTCGTGATAGACCAGCACCAATAACAAACTATACCCCAGCATAAGCATTTAAATAACAGACATTTAGAGTAATGGTGGCTATTCCAGTCCCTTTTGCATCTCTTTCTATACCTTTTAAAAGTGGCAAGAATTCAAAACTGAGAACTACCAGATGGCCAAAAAACACCTAAGCTTTCTTCAGTATTTTCTGTCTGTCTGCTGGCTTTTATTATTGGATTCATCCCACTATTTATGCATGATGGTTGCTGTCCTCTTAGTCTCCCTGACCTCGTACAACTACATCTAAACAGAACAGGAGAAAATGTCTTCTACAGACTGTTAGCAAGGATTCTGAATGTACTGAGCCTTTTTTTCTGGCTACAAAGGAATTTGGGAAAGCAAATAGCTTCCTCTGTCAGCCTCTGCTGACTAGGAGGAAGGGGGTGGTAGTGAGGGACAAAAGCTCCTAAGCAAATAACCAGCTGTGACTGCCACAGTAAATCATGGCAGAAATATGAAACTTAATTTTTGAATGCATTAATGTGATCATTTCTCATTGATGGTAAGGTCTTGATATTATGTAGTAGAAATTGGAAAGGGATACACCATTTATAATACTCAGCCACCACGATGGTAGTGATTATAATAAAAAAGAGCTCTATTCTGCAAATGAAAAGTTATTGCCTCTAATTCTAGGACCATGGACGATTCACGTTTGCCATTGTCATCATTGCGATCATCATCATTACGGCGAATCATTCTCATCAAATAGCATTCACTTAGCTCTCTGCTCATAAAAGATGCTCTTTTATCTTTTTATGTTTATCTCAAACATGTGGAAAATAATGTTTTTAGAGAAATTGGGATGTTCGAGGGTAAATGCGCTCTTGCAGGTGTATTTCATTGTACGCCATATAAGAGCTCCTGAAAAGTCAAGTATACATTGAATTTTTGTAAGTTGAATCAATTTTAAATGTGCTGTGAAAAGTTGGTATTTAAAGGCACATTGTAGCAAATCCGTATGGCAAGGATGCCATTTAAAATACAGATAGTCCCGAAGAAAACAGCTTTGTAAACTTGTATTTTTCCCATGTTGGGCTAATTTTAAATTGGTTATGTGCTTTACATTTTTCCAAAAAGTCTTCAGAGATGCATGATGATTTTTATTAATTTGAACATAAAAAATATTTAGCTATTTTCATTGCTGTCTTGGTACATAATTAACATTACTTTTATTATCTCTTCTTTTTAATAGACGTTATCTTGGGTTAGCCATTTTAGAATAGTCAAATAATAAAATCTCAAGGATAGAAAAATGTTTAGACAACAGGTATCTATCAGTTTTAAGAAATAGAGTTCAACATGTTTTCTCCAGCATGGACACAGCTCTCTCCAAAAATCCTCAGGAAAGAAATAAAGAGCAAGAATCAGTCCTGACCTTGAGGAAGCAGAAGTAGATGGTGCTGGGCTAGGCTTCTGTCCTTTGCAAAATTCTCTCTCTCTTGGGGGAACACACTCATGTCAGTTACTCAGGCAAGCTCTGAAATACCCGAATATCCCCCTACTAGGTGCAAACTTGAGTAACCACTGTATCTCGAACTTCTGTCCAGATCTTTAATGATGGACAGTATGTATAAAGTATGTAGAACAGTTTCTAAACTGTTCTAAATCACAGTGCCATCCTGAGACACCTAAGCTGTGGTGGCAGGAATGAAGTGATCGGACTATTGACATTATCCTCACTGGAAACTTCTTTATGGAAACTATGACACAATAGTGCATTTTTTGAATTTTACCTGTTGAATTTCAAATCTTTATTTTACCAGTGGGCAAAAAAGAGCCCTTAGATGTGAACTGATTTTTTGATTGCTAGAGAGGAAGGGGCTGGCAGAAAAGGTAAGTATCTCTGAGATCTAGGGGTCCACTTGAGAGGATTTCCCATGGTAGCCTGACTTAACTCTAATTTTGTGTAGCAGCTTTTAATTTATAAAGCATCTTCATGAATATTGCTGGATTTAACCTTTACAACACTATCCAAAGGCAAATCAATTCCAAAAAGATTAAGTGATTGTATACAACAATCAAATCAGCAACAAACAAACTACCCTTTCAATTCAGATTACAATAAATAAAATTTATCTACTCTCTCCATTGCACTTTTTTCTAAAATAATCATCATATGGTATTTATTTTCACTGGACTGCTATTGTGCAGAACCATTCTGAAACTCTCTGTGAAGACTAACTTTAGACTATATCGAACTTTCTTCTGAAATATTTTCAAAGACCTTTACCCATCATACTTTCTGAATAGACAAAGTATATCCTCTTTCTGTTCAAAACAGTTGGGCCTTATCAGGTAAATACACATTTAAAATTCTGAAACATTCTTAATATATTTATTAATATTGAGAAAGTTAATTTTTTCAATACTTCAAAACATTTTATTTAATCTTTTATTTATTGATTTGGTAGAGTCTCACTATTCAGCTCATACTCCTAGTGATCTTCCTGTCTCAGCCTCCCCAGCACTGGGATTACAAGCATGCACCACTACCACTGGTGTATGGTACTGGGAATCAAACCTGAGTCCTTGTGCTTGCCACGCAGGTGCTTAGATCACCAAGGTATATCCAACCCCCAAAAAATCACTTTAATAGTAGTATAATTATCTCCTCAGAAGGAATTTTTAATGAGTCTTTAACATGAAGGCAAAGAGGACCCATATTTTAAGAGCAATCCCAGGCTAGCAAGTACTCTAAGTTCCAGATGGAGCTCAAGGGATGTAGTGAACTCCCAGAATGGACAGACTGTATGGCAAAGGGCTTGAAAGTATAATTATTTGATGTACGATTAAATGATTGGAAGTACAATTAATTGATGCAAAGTTAGTGCTTTACTGCAACAACCCACTGTGCTGCGATGTGTTCATGTTCTGAGCCTGACTTAGCATGTTACTGAGCACAACCCATTATACCATAATAGTTTTCTAGGTTCTTTGAGTGTATCCAACTGAATGTATGAACGTTATGTGTCCATCATCAGCACTATAGTAAGGACTGTAAATATGTAGAAAACAAAAGAATTCTCATACTGAAATCGACAGAAATTAGCTACAAACACATGCAATAGACCAGAGCAGGCATTCTGGCATGAGTAGAAGATTTATTGGGGTCTGCAAAAAGATGACTAGCTTGTGGACCAAGACAGATGTGAAGAAGAGAAAGCACGGGGCTTTTAATGAGTGTGGAAGGGTTGTATGCCAAAACAACTGAGGGAGAGCTAATCTTGGTAGGGCTCCCTGATCTGTGGGGGAGTTTCCATGTTAACAAAGGAGGGTTTCTGTGGTTGCTTGCCCAGGTCAAAGTCAGGTAGATGAGTTCTGCAATGTAGGGCTTGGCTTTACATCTGGCTAAGGGTGAGAGGGTTTGGGGCAGGGTGGCTGGGAAACCTTGAGTCCTAGCCTATCATTGTGTAAACCTGATAATGCTAAGCCAGGTCCAACATGCACATGTGGTAACTAAATTCTTTCAGTGCTGTTCTGTGAGGTGTCAAAGTGATCTAAAGTATTGCTTTCAACTTTTTTTCCCTCATAAGTTTGAGAACTTCTATAATTTCTTCATAGAAATATTAGTTTCTATAATATTGCTGATTTAGGTAAGCATAATTCAAGTGTAAAGTTTGTTTCTCTGTTCCTTTTGGGTAAGGCATCTTTTTATTTTATGGTGTCACATTGCTGCCTTTGGGATTTTTCAAGAGAAAAGCAAGACTTCTGAGGCTTATGCTTTGAAATGGTTCAGTGAAGGTCTGCTTAAGATCATGTGCTAGAGGAGCAAGGTACATAATGACATTTCTTATTCAACTTGTAAATAGCACCTTAATTAGCCAACTGTAGATAAACTCTTTACCGGGTAATTGGTGCATCTAAAAAATGTTAGCAAATACTTTTTGCAAGATACAAACTTGCTAACTACATCAAGGGAGCAAGCATCATTTCTGGCTCTCTGAGGCACTTTGTTACCTAGTTGTGAGAGTTGAGGTCATCAATTTTCTGCATAGTCTAATTTCACTGCCTTAAAAACAATTTGTAATAGATTTATCAACTCAGGTACTCTTGATTAGCCAGTAAAGTATTCCTTACTAAGCTTCCACTTAGGTGTGCTACTTTTAAAGATTATGTTTGATTATAGAATCAGAAAGATTTATAATTGGGTTGATGAGATAGCACAGCAGACAAAGTGCCTGCTTTGGCAAGCACAAGGACCAGGGTCTGATCCCCAGTCCTAATGCCATGCTGCCCCAGGAGCTCAGCTGGTGACTGAGTCTGGGTGTGGTGGCACATGCCTGTAACCCCAGCACTGGAGAGGCTGAAAACAAGAGAATCACTAAGAGTCTGAGCTGGGTGGTAAAATCTGTACCAAATACATAAATGAAAGGAAGAAGAAAGGAAGAAAGGAAGGAAGGGAGGAAGGAAGAAAGGAAGGAAGGAAGGAAGGAAGGAAGGAAGGAAGGAAGGAAGGAAGGAAGGAAAAAAGGAAGAAAGGAAGAAAGGAAGAAAGGAAGAAAGGAAGAAAGGAAGAAAGGAAGAAAGGAAGAAAGGAAGAAAGGAAGAAAGGAAGAAAGAAAGAAAGAAAGAAAGAAAGAAAGAAAGAAAGAAAGAAAGAAAGAAAGAAAGAAAGAAAGATCAATTTACAATTGAAATGAGCTCCAGAAATTATTTAATTCAGAGATTCTTAAGCACTGGTCAGTGGCTTCTTATAAACCATCTTCCTAAAACTTCTTGGGAAGCCTAAAACATAGACATGAAACATCACCCCATTAATGAATGCATATGGGAATGATGCCACACTTCTGCATTTTTAGTAAAATCCTTGAGGATTCTGAGTGCAATCCATCTCTATAAGGACTGGTGGTGTTGACTTATTTGTTTTATAAATGACCTTGTGTGAAGTCAGAAGTAGCTAAGCCCTCTAGACATCCTGGCCAATTTCCACCTCAGATCACATCTCCTTCAAGGAAACTCCTCACTAATCCATGTGATTTGTAAAATGTGGTTGGCTTTGTGTCACCATGTATAAGATTAGTCTTTAATTTTGAAACACTTTAACTTGTTGAAGTTGAAGTTTGATTTTCTCCAAACTCTGGGACTAGTTCAGTCTTAAGGGAAAAAAATGTAAAGAACTACAAGCCAAATACTCTGCATGGAGTCAATTGAACTGTTGATCATATTTATATTTTAATTTTTCAACCCATTTGATTTGACACACTCAAAATAATCCCATGTTTATCATACCAAGATTGAGTGTTTTCCTCTAAGACTACTCATGTTTCTAAGGTTTTACTTTTATATGAGTTGATTATATATTATATTAAAATCTTACAGCTCTAAGAAACAATGAGAATATAATATGAGAATGTACATGATGATATATCATGATATGTGCTTGGTACTAAAAGTCATGATTTAGCAGCTTCTTTCTCTTCCTAGACATAAAATTCCTCTGTGGCTAACAAGAACACGCAGGTATGTACAGCCTGTGTCCTGCATTCCACACCTCATACATAGCATGGTGGATAGAAAACTGGTGGTCAACTTGTAACACCAAAATTAACTGAGTCAGCATACTATGTGTGGAAGGTCCTCCTAAGGATGGTTGCAAGTAGCATAACAAGGAGAAGGGGAGAGGAAGAAGGGAGTTGTTGGTTCTCCTGGCAGAGGTAGTCATGCTGGATTTCCTGATAAGAACTCAGCTGTTTTTATTGTCTGAGGATGTTGGGACCTTGTTGTTGATGAGAATCTCAGAAGTTCATTTTGGAGAAGATCTGGACCTTACTTCGAGCATCACTTCCTGGATTCAGAGGGAAAGATGGTGCAATCCTCAATCTTCTGGAAAAGCTTGTCCTGCTGGCTTTCCTGATATGAATTCTGTTGTTGTCATCTTCAGAGGAACTTAGAACCTCATCATAGCTGAGGATTGCTGTGGTATATTTCTCTGCTTCTTACTTCAGGTGTTGCTTCCTGACTTTAATGCGGATGTCTCAGCCCACTGGCACTCATCTTTCATCCTAATGGCACAGACCTTCTAGCTTCCACCACTGACCTTTGGGCCTTCACAGCACAAACTTACATGAGACATTGTCATGGGCACACGGCCTCCAGTTGAACTCATGAGGGGTATTATCATGGGATCCAGGTCTTTAGCTCAACTCATGCACGATATTTCTGGGTGATCTAGACCCTCAGCTGGATTCTTTGGGTCTTTAGTGCAAGACAGATTTCCTAAACATTTTTGTATTTGACTCTTTGGGTTACTATTATAAAATGATGCTATAAATATGTGTACTGTATTAAATTATTTCCTTTGAAAACCATGACAGTAACACAGTAAAAGCCCACAGTATAATGTAGAGAGACTTGGAGAAATGCTTGGTGTGTAACATACACATTGGGTGTGAGAAATTTTGTTCAGATAGTTTTTTCTTTTAACTGTTTGTATTAGTCATTTTCTCTTTACTATAACAAAGTGCCTAGCACCCACAACTTAAAGGAGGAATGATTTACTTGGGTTATTAATTTTTACAGGTTTTATTTCATAGTTGGCTGAGGCTAAGGCATGATTCTAATAGCATGGTGGAAGGTCTTGCTTGCAGGAAATCTGCTCATATTATGATGACCAGAAGGTAGAGAGAGAACATGGAGAAATGGAGGACCTGGGCAAAATATATATTCCTGTGTCTGTGCTGCCAGTGGATTCAGTATTCTGACCAGACCCTAATTCCTATAGTGAATCAACTATAGCACCTCTGTAGTTCAACCACCTTTGAAATATATTTATTTTTAGGGGTAATTTTATATCTAAATCTTTGTTCCCCAAAAGATCATGCCTTTATGAAAAATACATTGTTTATATGTAAGAGCCACTAAAGTTTTTATTTTTTATTTTTTTAAGAGCAGAATGTATTTATTTGGGGAAGGAAAGCTTCTGTCTGAGAGAGTGATAGGAAGGAGGCCTGAATGAGTTGTCCAAGTCCAAAATCACCTCTGAGAGTCAAGGCAAACTTTTATCTTATAGGGTAAACATTCCCATTTCAAAGGAGAAAAATAAGCTGCTGAAAGGAAATAGGACCGATACAATACCAAAGCTTAGCAGAGCAGATGTTAAACCCTTAAGTTCTGTGTGCAGAACTTGGTGCAAGTTGTGGCAAGATGTGAACTCCCCAAGGCTTATGCAGTCTTATTAGTATTTTATAGCCAATCACAGTCCTCATGGCCTTTTTCTTGGGGTTTCTTTGATGACTACCTGGAGTTTTCCTCAAATGCTCAATATCCCTTGACTGTCCAATATCTTGTAGCCCCCATTGCATTGTTGGATTCTCTCTCACAGCGTCATGCACTGCACTCTCAAGGGCACATTGCCTGGTTTCTCTGAGCTCCTTTTGAAATATGATTGGAAACCTGTGTGATCCCACGACTCCTGTATTCTGTAGGTTTATGAAATTAACATGTTCATGATGTCAGTGGAGCTTTCAGCTTGAGCCATAGCAGAATCCTCTGGGATCATGACTAGAGAGACCTCAAATTCCTAAATGGCTGAGAGCTGAGAAACAGAATTGATGGGGAATAATTTTGGAGGTGAAACTTCTTGAAGAAAGGGCCCTGAGTTTCTGTTCTTAAATTGAAGCTTTGTACTCTTGAGCTAGTGGAGGGTACAATTTTTCTGATTTCTGAGATGCCCTCAAGGAATCTTTCCTATTGTTGCAATGTCAAGTATTTTGCTTTGTTTAATGCCAACATCTTTAGCACCATGCTCTCTTGCACCTCAACTTTACTTTTCTTTCTGGGAATCTGAAAATGGCTCCTGTTTTTCACTCTAAACCTGAAGAAAAGCTGCCAACAAAAACTAACTGCCTTCAAATTTGGTGCACCACATTCATTGCTCTGATGACACTAGTGTCAAACTTGCACAAAGTTTCAGGACATGAGATAAAATATAGACAAATTTTCTGCCAGAATTTAACACACTGTTGTGGAAGCTACCTATCAATGGGATATTTGCTGCTTACTAAAGCCTTCTGAGCCTGGGCTTTATTATGTACTTTTTCATCAGCCTTCTGGACTTCTGAGTTCTTACCAGTGCTTCACATCAGTCAGTCCAGGATTCTTCCAGTTGACATCTTCAATCCCTTCCAAATTCTTCGGTGAAGTACAGTGGTACCTCAGTTCAGGAACAAATTCCATGGTAAGAGTTGTGCAAAGAATTGAGTTCATGAATCAACATACTATTGTTGCTCCAAAACCTTCTAAACTCATCGTATGAGGACATGGCAAGGTCATCACAGCAGTGATACCACTCCCAGAATGAAATATGCCTTAGTTACCTTCTTGTTGCTGAGAAAAAAATACCTGATACCCATGACATAAAAAGGAGAGTTGTATATTGGTTCAATATGCAGCATACAGTCAGCTAGCTCCCAGAGAGAAAAGAAATGGTGGAATGGTTTATTGCAGAAGAAAGCTGTTTACTTATATCATCCAGGAAGCATAGAGTGAAGGGAGGAGGTAGGTTCCACTTCCCAATAGCAAACTATCTATAGCGCTACCATGATACATTCACTTTCAAACACTTGAAACATTTGAGGCCATTTTAGATATAAAGCATAAAACTATCCAAAAATATACCCTAAAATATTATGTATGTTCCAAGAAAAATCATTTTTAAAAAGATGTATGCTTTTTCCAATATTGGAAGATATTATGGGATACTTCTATCATCTAATTATGAATAATAAAGCACCTTTTCAGGAAAAAACAATCTCTGAGATGATCTCAACCACTACAAGTTATATGAGTAACTTCAATGAAGACAGAAATAGGGAGAGGATGAGTGAAGTTACTATAAGGACAGGAAAGTATGTATGGAGCTAAGGAGTTGGCTCAGTAGAATAAGTGCTGCCCTGGAAAGCGCAAGCGCCCTAGTTCAATCCCTGGTTCCACAAAGAAAAAATAAAAAGGAAAGTGAATATAGTATGTATATATTATATACATCCAAATAAATAATCGTATACTGCAGGACATAATTATTTTATCAATATACCTTAAAGGATTTTTTTTGTATTTGATTAACCAAAAAACGTCATGAGAATTTTTTATTATTAAAATGAAAGATGATATTATTTACAAAAATATTTTATGTTTGCAGAAGGTACAAGTTCTGATTTGTTGATCCAGTGAAAACTACAACAAATAAAAATTGAGACAAGATGATAACATTTGTCCTCTAAGATTTGCATTCGCACTGATTAATACAGCCTCTCAGAAGCAGAAAGGTCCTTAGAAAGTCCCAGTTGCATAGGCGGTGCCCAGAGCATGTCAGTTGCAAAGGCTTCCTCAAACCAAGAACCTCCTACTGGTGCCATCATCAGCAACACACTTGGGGAAAAGAAGGGCACTTCCCACCCTCAACCATGACTCTGCCATATACACAACAGGAGTGGATTTGACAAGCCTAAGGGGTAGGATCACATTCCTTCCCCATTACCTCTGAGGCTTGGAAGATGTCATTAAGACTTTTTTCCTTCTACTTCTTGGCTCCCTTTTTCTTCCTGCGTGATCATTCCTCAGGCATGCTCTTTCATCTGGTGAAAAAAGGAAGCTCCAGACCTGCAGTCTTCTCAGCTCAGTTTCAGTAAGAATAACCATATTCCTGCCTATCCATTCTCAAGTCAGATGAGAATACAATCCTGCCTTATCTGAGCTCAGATCAGATGGAGACAAATTCCTCTTCTCCCTAGCATTCTAGCTCCATCTCCTTGCATTTCCTCATCATTATCTCCATTGTAACCCATTTTTAACACATTCACAGCTGAGGTTAACACACAAATCATAAATAATACCCCTATATGGGATAAAGAATGTTTGATTCTTGCAGAAATATTCAGCAATTTGAAAAACAAATAAATGAATATGAACAATAAAAATAAGAGATTCCCAATATGTTCAAATATTTTCCTGATTATGATAGCATTTCATGTTAATTATATATTATTCTGAAAGATAAAACAGGAAATAAATGTATCTCTCATAATCTCATCTCTTAGAAATATCCATCAATATCATTTTATTGTGTTTCATCCTATTTTTTTCTATATAAGAAGAGTCACAGTATCCATACCGTTTTTCCATTTATATTCTGTAATAGTTTCACCAGTAAAAATTCTTTTATAAACAGTTTTAATGACTACATTTTAGAAGCATCATATCACACTTTATAGGACTATTTCCACTACTCTTTAACCTGAGTGCTCCCACATGTGTTTGAGAGAATCTCAATGATTCATTTCCATCCTCTGGTCCACTGCTATCCTGTTCATCATCGCTGGGGATGAGTGACTTCCGCACTCTTCAGAGGACTGCGCTTTGGTTCATTTCAGCTGTCCAGTCCTTCTGTCAGGACACAATTTTAGCTCAGCACTTTACTACAGGATTGTTCTTTCTGAGTTAGTTTTTCCTGCCACATTGGCCATCTGTTGTGATAAAATCAAAAAGTGATGAGGCACCTAGATCCCAGATGATCAGATTTTTCTTTGGCCCATACTTGTTGCATGTAAAGCCAATAGTGCCATTCCTTCAGAACGGGCCTACTGTGTACCTGTCGCCATAAGCACTGATGAAAGTGTAAAGATGCACAACCACCAGCATTCCATTGGGCTCACTGTCCAGTGACTCAGCCTCCAATCAAGATTGCATATCCAATTGCCACCATGATAAATACAGTGAAGGATACACACATGATGATGTTAGTGGTATAACAAAGGACTTGAATCCATTTAGTGTTGGGTTTTCTGAGGAAACAATGATGGATTTGAGCTCTGAAGGATAAATGAGCCATGACCAGCAAAATTTGTGAAGTACAGAAGAAAAATTCAAGAACACAAAAGGAGTTCAAGTCCTTGCCTCTTTTCTCTAACATTGCATTACTTTGCTGGTACCTTCTGTAAGGCATATATTGAGGCAGATTCCCCTGAGTAGATGATGTGTGAGCAAGAACCTAAGCAAATTAGAGAGAAAATCATTCATATATCTGTGTAGAATTATCCTAGAGAATGGAAATGCTCACTAAATCCTGAGGTGAATGGCTGCTGGTCTGGCCTAGGGACACCAGGAAGCCAGTGGCTGGAACGCGGGGATAAATGAGGATCACAGAGTGACAGGAAGGGACAGACAGGCTTTGTGGGGCTTTATACTCCTAAATCTTGAGTTCTAGCTGTATTACAGGTGGCACATACCTGTAATCCTAACAATCAGGAGGTGGAGCCAGGAGGATTGTTGCATATGTGAGACCATTCTGGGCTATACAGTGAGTCCAAGACCAGCCTGATAGTGACCAGTCACATAGCAAGACCCCATCACAGATAGAAAGAAGAAGGAGGAGAAGGATGAGAAGGAGAAGGAGGAGGAGGAAGAAGAGGAGGAGGATGAGAAGGAGAAGGAGGTGGAGGAAGAGGAGGAGGAGGAGAAGAAGAGGAGGAAGAAGAAGGAGGAGGAGGAAGAGGAGGAGGAGGAGGAGGAGGAGAGGAATTTGAGGGAGAGGGCATTGAATTTAAATAAGATTATTAAGGGGCCAAGGAGATGGCTCAGTGAAGTAAGCACTTCCCCGGCAAGTGCAAGGGCCTGAGTTAAATCCCAGGTTCCACAAAAAAAAAAAAAAAAGAGAGAGAGAGAGAGAGAGATTATTAAGATATAGAGGGCCAGGAAGATAGCTCAATACAATAAGGGCTTAACTGGCAAGCACAACTTCCTGAGTTCAGTTCCCAGTACTATGGAAAAAAAAAAAAAAAATAGAACCATTGAAGAGTTTGGAGCAGAGCTGTGTTGATCTGGTGTATAATTTAAAAGAAGCAGTTGGAAACACTAAGAGCTTTGGAACATATCTATTTCACATTTTATGAGAGGAAGAAATGGAGGCACAGAGATTTTGATTTGACTAATAATCCATGGATTTGATTTAGATTTAGGTTTAGCTTTTCCTATATCCATGTTATTTCCATCATATTAGAGAAGGAGTGTGTGTGTGTGTGTGTGTACCATTGATTAAAAAAGGAAGATCATGCAATTCATATTATGATTTTTTCTAGTTTTTCATTTAATGTGTCATAGAGAATTATGGCATTCAATATTTTTTGTGTAGTATAATTTTTACTCTGTTGCATGGATATATTGTCTTCATATAACCAGCTTTTATTGGTAATTTTATCTTAATGAATACTTAACAAAACGTGTTGATTAGGAAATCATTCTTTATTTTCAGGGACAAGGCCAAATTTCCCCTCAAATAGATGATTTTGCTGAAGAGAAAAAAGCAAGAGATACATGAAAAAATCAATTTACACTTTGACTGCAACAGTCTTTTACTTTTAAACTACTTTAAACCATTTTTAAAAATCAAATTTTAATTTGTGTGAAATAAGTATGAAACTACATGAAGGTACAAATTCATCTGATTTGGAGATGCAGTCATTATGCTCAGGACCAAAGGCAGCATCGTAGGCAGGGCTTAGAGCCTGTAATTTCATAGTTTTGTTTAGTTAAAAAAATACACTGGGCAACATATCTTGCTCATCCTCTGGAGCACTAGCCCTTCATAATCTTCCTGATGATGATTTTGATGATGCTGATTTCAGAATGGTGTGAGTTCTCTTTTATTTTATAGCAACTTGAGACTAAGATTTTTCCTCTTCTTCTCTTATTTATTACTTGTCCTTGTATTATAAAATTCAGTTTTATTTCTGGGGTTTTAAAGTTTTATTTCCCTTCTTTACCATCAAACCTCCAATTTTTACAGTGAGCATATCTCATTTTCCCTGGTCTTTAGACCTCTCTGCACTATGGATATAAGAGTGTCTATTACATAAAGGCAAAAAAGCCTAGTCTGTTTCATGGATCAAAGCCAGCACTTGAACCTTCAGCAATGCTTCACAAGGTGGAACTAGAAACAAAAAATTATTCAATTAAATCTCTGTAGTTCACTGCTGTAGCAACAAATAGGCTATTTCTGAAGCAGTTTTACCAGGCTCTGAAGGAATATTCCCTCAGTACGGGCAAATAGAGTTGTGCCAAAGTACCAATTTTCAAGAGTATTCAACTGAAAAAATGACACTTTTCTGTGTGCAAAAGAACTGGCCTTTGTTATTTTCTGAGAAGGAAAGCTCTTTCCAATTTTGGAAATCAATAAGGTTTTTTCCTCCATTGCCAAGGGTTATTATAGGAAAAAAAAAAGAAACCATCCATGTTCCAGAAGATAACTTGTAGAAGATTATTATTGAGATAGAGCTAAGTCTGCTCTCCCTGTGGGCAGCCATCTGCAGGATGGGGTCTGTTAGTTGAAAAAATATGAAGAGCATCTACTCAGCTTGGTTACTGCCAGACAGGAAGACTTACCAAGAAGTTTGCAGAAGTGCATTTGGGGCCAGCACCTCCTGGAGTCCAGGGTAATTTTCTTATTAGTTCTTATAGGAATCTATGAGCAAAACACATTAAGTGTGCACTTTTTGAATTCCTTAGCTAATTTTTAACAAAAATTTCTTAGTTTACTAAGTACACATGACATATCCAGCATAGATACTGCTGGTATCAAAAAGAGATAGCTCTGAACAGCTGGCTGTGATAGTGTCCAACCTTTCCTGGATGGAGCAGGGTTCAGAGTGACAAGGTGGCACTTCCAGTGCATCAGTGTTCATGGAGTAGATCGGGTCTGCTTGGCCTCCCCTATTTATTAACTGTGTCATGTTGCCTAGTTGATTTTTACTATCTTTGTTTACTATAGGCAGCAATAAGGAATCTGGCTGTGTCGTGAACAGTTTGTTAAGCAATCCTCTCAGTGAACATCCAGGTTCATCACTTAAAAGTTCTGCTTACCACATAATTATAAGACATCACACTAGGTATTCTAGCACATAGGAAGGATCTTCTTTCCCCTTTTCCTTCTGAGCCCTTGCTGGCACCACAGCTCACAACCATCCTTTTGCTAACAGTGTATTCAAGGCAGTCTAGGCATTTTCCTATTATGTTCCTTTAAATTCCCCCAGCCGTAGGGCTGTCCTGATAGCTCAGGAGACTGAAGTGTCTGCTACAGCAGAGTGCAGCCATCAGGGTTCGATCCCAGGGCATGCCATGCTGGCCCCACCCCCAGCGCATGCTGAGATGGCAATTGAGACTGGGCATAGTGGCACGTGCCTGTAATCCCAGCACTGGGGAGGCTGAAAGCAGGAGGATAACTAGAAGTGTGATCTGTGTAGTGAGGCCATGCAGACCTTGTACTAAATACAGAAAAGAAAAAATTCTCTATCTATTGCCCTATTTTAAAATTATGACACTTTTAAGTATTTGTCACAGCAATATTCAGAGTTTGCAGTTTTCTATGTTTTTTGTGTGTATTTAGTACAAGGTCTACAGGCTCTCACTATATAGATCAGACTCATAGTGATCTTCCTGCTTTCAGCCACCCAAGAGCTGGGATTACAGGTGTGCACTACCATACTTAATCTCTATTATTCTTGTAAAACAACACTACCAATATAGTGGCTTAAGACAATAAAATTATCTTATAGTTCAGGAGGCCGAATATCAGAAAATTGTGCCATGGAGGACCTACACTCAAGGCTCCCAGAGATAACAAAATTTTGCCTTCTACACCTTTAGCAGCTGCCTGCATTCTACAGCTCCTAATCTTTCTGGTGATGACATCAGTCTGCCCTAAATCTTCCTTCTGTCCAACTCTCCATCTCTGAACTTGACTTTCTGTTTTCCACCATTAAGAATTCTTGTGATTACACTGGGTCTATCTGGATAGTAAAGGATAATTTCCTCATCTCATGATTACACTAGTGCCAAATTTCCACATTGTTCTGTGCACACAATTTGATACATACTGTAGTTAAATTCATAGCTCTATTATGTTCCATTAGATGCCATTATTTTCACAAATGAATTTATAAAATCCCCTTTTTAAGTATCCAAAATTAGATCACAATATTAGAAGAATTAAAATAGAGTAATACAACTAACTTCTGATGTTACATAGAACAAGAAAATAATTCCAGAATCAGAACCCTAAAATAAATTATAGTAAATACTTTAAATTTATTATATCTTCTTGGGCTGATCTCAGAAAAATCAGTCTCTTTGGTACCTGTTTCCAGACACATCCCCATAATTTAGGGTATATGTGTTGTAATGATTGCCACATTGTGTCAACTTGAGAAGTCTAGAAGATTAACTACTAAACTTAGCAGTTGTACATCCTAGGGTGTAGAGGGTGTGCCTTTGTACTCTAGGATGTTATTCATTGTGTCAGTTTGAGAAGTTTAGGAGTTTAACTATGTGCTGCAGCAGGAGGAAGGATCCTAACTTTGTGAATATTTTCAGCCTTTGCAAGAAGAGAGTGTATAGATGGTGTGTGTGCAAAGGACCACTCCCCCAGGTCAAGTAGCCTGCTTATAATAAAAGGTAGAGAGGGAAGGATCCATTGCTGGTTCTTCAGAGTAACTCCATTTTCCCCCTTCACCTTGATTGGCATTTTCTGGCTTCTGGTGCAGACTGTTAGGCTTCTGCCTGGGATTCTTCAGCCTTTCATATTCTCCAGTCTTTCTCAGCAGTTAATACTTCCTCAGGCTATTTTGTAGTCCACAGCTGTACTAGAGCTTGTTTCTGGCCCAAATCACAACAATTTAAAACATCCTGCTGGTTTCTTTGCTCTTTATTATCAACATAGATCTGTCTAAGATCTCCCAACAGCAGCCATGCCAGTCTCCACATTAGACTGCTTCAAAATTTCTTATGTTGGTTTGATTAGTTAGTCTTCAGCCCTTAATCTTGGTTTCAGGCAAACTCGCTGGTCCTGAGAAAAAATGCATACAAAATTTCCGCCCCATCACTTGTATCATCTGGAGCCCAAGAGCCAATTCAATTCTCTACAGCAGCAAGCTCTTACTCCTGGCCCTTACTGCTTTTCTGGTCTTCTATGCTCTGAACAGCGTCTGCTGTACAGAATAGTACAAGGTGTTCCAGTTCCACTCTTTCAAGCAATACCTCAGAACCTTTCCAAACTCTTCTCACAAGCCATTTCTAGAGGCTCTTAAATCACAAGGTCAGGTATAGTCACAGCAAGAAACACAGTTCTCTGGCTCCAAATTCTGTCTTGGTTACTTTTCTCTTATTCCTGAGACAAAACACCTAATACCCAAAGATAAAGGAGAGTGGCATGGCACAGGAGTAACAGCTCAAGATGGCAAAAGACAACAG
Organism: Ctenomys sociabilis; assembly: GCA_004027165.1. NCBI lineage: Eukaryota > Metazoa > Chordata > Mammalia > Rodentia > Ctenomyidae > Ctenomys > Ctenomys sociabilis. The sequence goes on along the minus strand of PVKA01006064.1, from coordinate 68,760 downwards.
AGTAGCAAGAGCAAAAAGCAGTAAAATAAGCCTCTTTTCCTCCATGATGTTCTAAGCTGGGTAGCCCTGCCCTAGGGAGACTGTAGCACTCACACTGTCTCTGTGAACTCCTCTTGCACAGGCTGAAGATGTTTATAAACTAAAGATTCTGGTCCTGTGCTAAATCACATTTCTAAACTTCTCAAGTTGACTCAAGGAAAAACATCCTATGGAAGTAAGGGCAAGTCCTTTAAATCTCAGAAGAAGAACTGCTGAATTACTTAGTTAAGCTTCTAGACTTCCCAAGTTGAAACAATGTATCAACCATTACAAGAGGTTTTAAGAAATGAATATGTTGATTAATTTGCCTCCAGAACTCAAAACTATGTCTGAATCACTTATACTTTACTGCTAGATTAAACATCAAAGGTCAACTCCCAAACCCAACGTCTTAAAGACTGTGTGAAGAGCATGAATTATGCTAAACTGTTTCATGTGGTTGCCATTTCTTTCCTCTTGGTTTCCTTTTTCTCCTAATGAGATCCATGAGTGGCAAGTGTGCCTAACACCTTTGCAAGGAGGGATACAGAAATATGGGGACTCCCCCGTGCAAATCCTTAAGCTTTAAATGAAAATACTAAATTTGTCCTTAGGAACAGACTCAACGAGAACTTCCACCATGCTTTTGGGACCTCTCCAGAACCGCCAAACCCAGGACCTGCGAGTGTGTGGGAAAGCTTTCGTGCTCCTGTGTGCCCACTGGACCTCTCTGGATCAAGCCCGGGCCCCTCGCATGAGTAAGACCTTTTCCCTTCTGCCTTTTGTCTCACTCGTGGAACCCCTCCACCCCTCCAGAGGCAGCCACAGCCCACCTCATGAGTGAGATCTTTTACCAGGCTCTCAGAACCCCTCCAGACATGCCCAAGCCCAGGGGGAGAGCTCCTGAGCTCTCATGTGCAACCCGAACCCCTAAAGACCCAGCCCATGCCTGGCATACAGACTTGGGGTAAAACTTTGCACCTGAAGTTCTTGCAGAGAGACTAGGGGCCCAAACCATGTAGCTAATCCAGAAGCAGAACATTTTGCCAGATGGACACAACAGGTTTACCTCCAAGGGCTGCAGCAGGAAGGAGCTGAGCACAGTAGCCAGATCCAAGTCAAGAACAATTGGATGAAGACAAACATAGTAGATTTGCACTCCAAGTTTAGTAGGTGCTAGGGTTTTAACTGCATCAAAGCTCTACACCAAAGGTCTGAGGACAGCGCTTTGCAAAATGACAAAGAAAAGGAGAAAAATTCAATCTGAAGTCCTGAGCTCACCCAGAACAAGTGCAGAGGACACTAGCTCAGCTGAAATATCTGAATTAATAGTGTCTGAAGTAAAGAAACAACAGCAGAAAGGAAATCAGATCAGAAATAATCTCTGAAATAAAAGAATTAATAAGATTCTCAAGAAGACACTGATTAAAAAAAAAAGTAGAGGAGATTAGAAATGTGACAGATTCCTTGAATGAGAAATATAGGGAAGAATTAGATCTCATGAAAGAGAGTCAAAGAGATATAGAGGAACTTAAAATTTCATTCACAAGCTTACGAAATCATTTGAGTGAAAGTGAAGATGGAGTTTCAGATCTTGAAGATGCTGCAGGAGCTAGTGAAAAGGTAAGAAAAAAAATCTCTTAAAACAACTAAGATGCAGGAAAAAATAATTCATCACCTTCAAGACGATGCAGAGATGAATAATGTGAGACTAATAGGCATCACTGAGAAAGAAGGAGTCAATACAAATGATAAAAAAAAAAATGGACAGAAGTTATAGCAGAAAACTTCCCAAATATGAGGAAACAATCTGACAATTCAGGTAACTGAAGCATACAGAACACTAAATAACTTCTACCCAATTAAAAACACACTGAAACTTATAATAGTCAAGATCCCTGAAATTTAGCACAAGAACAGTATATGAAATCCACTAGCAAAAAGGAACAGATCACATTTAAAGGAAAATCAATCAGAATAACAGCTGACTTCTCTTCACAAACCATGAAGGCAAGAAGAGTAAGCAACAGAGTACATCAAATCCTCTATGAAAAGAAATTCCAGCCAGGCTACTGTACACTCCAAAACTCTCAAGTTTGATGGAGAAGTGAAATACTGCCACAACAAAGAACAACTAAATAATTTCATGACAACAAAGCCAACCCTACACAAACTACTAAAAATGTTTTAGAGAGGAGACAAAATGATCAGAAACTCCATGTATGAGAGCACAAAGAACCCACTAAATGTGGAAAACAATTAAACACAGCAGAAAAAGGAGAGAACAACAACAAGTAAGTAACATGTCAATTTGTATATCAATACGTCTCAATTATAACCATCAATGTAAATGGGCTCAATTCACCAATTAAAAGAAATAGACAGGCAGAGTGGATTAGTAAACAAAATCCAACAATGTGCTATATACAAGACACATACTTACCTCGTAAAGAAAATAATAGGCTCAAAATCAAAGGATGGAAAACAATACTACATGACCCAGCACCTCAGAAAATAGCAGAGGCAGCAATGCTGTTTTTAGATGATCTCAACTTCATACCAAGAAGGATGAAATGGAGTAAAGAAGGCCATTATATGTTTGTTAGGGGAAAAATTCAAGAGGAAGAGAGAACACCCATAAATGTATATGCACCAAACATGGGAGACCCCAACTATATAAGAGAAATCTTAGTGGACATGAAAAATCTAATATCCAGTACTACAATCTTAACAGGAGACCTTTATACCCCGTTATTCCAAAAAGATAGGTCAAGCAGACAAAAAATTAGCAAAGAAGTAGCAAAACCAAACCAGATCTTGGAACAAATAGATTTAGTGGATATATACAGAGTGATCCAAACAACGATAGCTCAATATACATTTTTTTCAGCACATGGATCATATTGTAAAATAGAGCACAAACTGGTCCCTAGGTCATGCTTAGATATATACAAGAAAACAGAAGTTATCCCATGCATATTATCTTACCACAGTGAAATGAAACTGGAAGTAAATGACAAAAGAAACTGGGTAAACCCCCTAAATACATGGAAATTAAATAACACCCTACTCAGCAACCACTGGATCACAGATGAATTTAAACAAGAAATTCAACAGTCTCTACAATTCAATGAAAATTCCAACACAACTTATCAGAATTTATGGGATGCAATGAAAGCAGCTCTCATAGGGAAATTCATATCTGTGAATTCACAACAAGTAATCACCCTAATGTTGCACCTCCAAAAATCTAGAAAAGGAAGAGCAAACCAAACCCAGAGCCCAAAGACAGGAGGAAAGATCAGACCAGAAATTATTCAATCGAAACAAACAACATGATATAAAGAATTAATGAATGAAGAAGTCACTTTTTGGCAAGATTAAAAAACTGATAAGCCCTTAGCTAACCTCATAAAAAATAAAAAAGAAAAATTCAAACACAACCAATAAGAAATGAAAAGGTTGAAATTACCACAAATCCTATCAAATTCAGATCATCAAGATCTATGTTGAGAATCCTTACTGTTACAGAATAGAAGACACAGAAAATATGGCCAGATTCCTAGAAAGCTACAGATTACCGAAACTGAATCAAGAAGATATAAGAACTCTCAATAACTAAATAACAACCAATGAAATACATAATATAATAAAAGAAACCTACCAACAAATAAAAGTCAAGGTCTTGATGGATCCACAGCTGAATTAAAAAAAAATTTACATAAGACAAGTTCCCTGTACTCCAAGATCACAATCTTAACAGGAGTCCTTAACACACCTTATCTCAAAAAGATAGATCAACCAGACAAAAAATTGGCAAGGAAGTAGCAGAACTGAACCAGACCTTGGAACAAATGGACCTGGTGGACATATACAGAGTGTTCTACCCAACCACAGCAGAATGCACATTTTTTTCAGCTGTACATGAGTCATTTTCCAAAATAGACCACATATTAGTCCAGAGGTCATGCTTAAATATATGCAAGAAAACAGAAATTATCCATGCATATTATCTGACCACAGTGCAATGAAACTGGAACTAAATGACAAAAGAAACCAGAAACCCCCCCTAAATTCATGGCAATTAAACAGCACCCTACTCAGCAATCAATGGGTCACAGAAGAAATTAAACAAGAAATCCAACAGTATCTACAATTCAATGAAAATTCAAGCACAACTTACCGGAATTTATGGGAAGCCATGAAAACAGTTCTTAGAGGGGAAATCATAGCTATGAACTCACACATTAGGAAAACAGAATGGGAACAAATAAACACCCTAATGTTGCACCTTCAACATCTAGAAAAAGCGTAAATGAAACCCCAAGGGCAAAGACGAGAAGAAATCATAAAGATTAGAACAGAAATTTATTCAATTGACATGAAAAAAAGACTTCAAAGAATTAATGAATCAAAAAGCTTGTTCTTGATAGATTAAATAAAATTGATAAGCCCCTAGCTAACATCATCAAAAAGAGGAAAGAAAAAATTCAAATACAAGCATTAAGTAATGAAAAGGGTGTAACCATCACAGAACCAGTTTAATATCAAAAGATTGTCATAGCTACTTTGAGAAACTTTACTCTCAAACAATAAAAGACACAGAAGAAATGGACAGATTCCTCGAAATTACAAATTACCAAAACTGAATAAAGAACATATAGCAACTCTCAATAACCCAATAACAGCCAATGAAATATGAAATATAATAAAAACATTACTTACAAAGAAAAGTCCAGGTCTTGATGGATTCATAGCTGATGGATTCTAATTCTATAAGAAATTTACAAAAAAACACAATTCCTTCATTCCTCAAACTCTTCAATGAAATTGAAGAGCAAGCATTCCTCCCAAAATCATTCCTGGATGCAAGTATTATACTGATTCCCAAACCAGGGAAAGACACAACTGAAAAAGAGAGCAACAGGCCAATCTCCCTCATGAACATAGATACAAAAATCCTCAATAAAATGATAACAAATAGAATACAGGAAATCATCAAGAAGATAAAACACCATGACCAGGCAGGATTCATCCCCAGGATGCAAGGATGGTTCAAGATACACAAATCTATAAATGTAGTGCACTATGTCAATAGAGCCGAATCTAAAAACCACATGATCATGTCAATTCATGCAAAAAAGGCATTTGACAAAGTACAATACTCATTCATGTACAAAGATCTACAGAAAATTGGAATACATGGCCTCTACTTCAATCTGATAAAAGCCATTATGACAACCCAAAGGCTAATATAATTATAAATGGAAAAAAACTGAAATATTTTACTCCTAGATCTGGTACAAGACAAAGATGTCCTCTATCATCCCTCTTATTCAATATAGTTCAGGAATATTTAGCTACAGCCATTAGAGAAGTAAAAGATGAGAGAGAAATAAAAGGAATAAGAACAGGTAAAGAAGAACTTAAATTATAATTATTTGCAGATGAATTGATACTTTACTTGGAAGACCCAATAAACTCCACCAAGAAGCTACTAGAATTGACATGCAAATTCAGTAGCATAGTGGGATACAAAGTCAATGCCCAAAAGTCAACAGCATTCCTCTACACAAGTAAAAAACAATACACTTTGAAGGAAATTAGAGAAACAATGTCTTTTACAATAGCACCATGGAAAATGAAATACCTTGAAAGTCACTTAACCAAGGAAGTCAAAGATCTTTTCACAGAAATTACAGTACCCTAAGAGAAGAGATTACAGACGATTTCAGAAAATGGAAATATATTCCCTGCTACTGGGTAGGAAGAACCAACATCGCGAAGATGGCCATACTCCCAAAATTGCTGTGCATATTTAATGCAATCCCTATCAAACTACTACCAACATAACTCCCAGATGTAGAGAAATTGCTGCTAAAATTTATTTGGGACCAGAAAAGATCTAGAGTAGCAAAGGAAATCCTAGGCATCAAAGACAAGGCAGGAGGCATGATAATTCTGGACTTGAAATTATACTACAAAGCTTCTGTGATAAAATCAGCAAGGCACTGGCAATGAAATAGACCTGAGGAATAGTGGAATAAATTAGAAGAGGCCAAAGACTCTACAAACACACTCAGCCACCTGATCTTCAATAGAGTGGCTAAACATGTTTACTGGAGAAATTATGGCCTCTTTAACAAATGGTGCTGGAAAAACTGGACCTCCAGATGCTGAAAACTAAAACCTGACCCATGTCTATCACCATGCACCAAGCTAAAGTCAAAATGGGTTAAAGATATAAACGTAAAACAGAAACACCAAATCTCCTAGAAGACAATGTAGCAGCAACTCTTCAAGACATAGCAGTAGGCAAAGAGTTCATGAACAAAAAATTAAATTGAACAGGTAAGAGTTGAAAGAATTAAAAACCAGGATCTGCTCTTATTGAGAAGTTTTTGTATGTGAAAAGAAATTCCAAAGAAAGTGAAAGACAACCTCCAAATTCGGAAAAAACTTTAACTAATAAGTACTCAGACAAAGTCCTGCTCTCTAGAATTTGTAAAGAACTAAAAAACATTAAGGCCCCTAAATTGAAAGACCCAGTCCAGAAATGGGCATCTGAGATGAACACACACTTCTCAAAAGACAAAATTAAAGAAGCAAATAAATATGTGAAAAAATGCTCCACATCACTAATCATCCATGAAATGCAAATTTAAAGAAAACACTGAAATACCATCTCACCCCAGAAAGAATGGCTATCATAAACAAATCAACTAACAACAAATGTTTTAGAGGCCCTGGGGATAATGGAACCCTTCTCCACTGCTACTGGGAATGTAAACTGGTACAACCATTATGGAAATCAGTGTGGAGACTTCTTAAAAAACTAAGACTGGAAATCACATGCAAGCCCAATATTCCCTTACTGGGTATTTTCCCATAGGAAATGAAAACATCATATCATAGTGATATATTTGTATGCATGTTTATATCAGCACAATTTGTGATAGCCAAATCTTGGAAGTGAACAAGATGCCCATCACCTGAGGAATGGGTGAAAAAGAGATAGTATTTTTTATACAATGGAGCATTACTTAGCTGTAAAGAATGATAAACTTGAAGTATTTATATTCAAGTGGATGCTACTTGAAGATATACTCATAAACGAAATAAACCAAGCCCACATATATAAATATAGTAAAGTCTCCCTCATATAAGAACTCAAAAGAAGAAATACAAATACAAAGATATGACACAATTAAAAGAAAAGCGAGAATGTGAGGATTAGACAACTAAGAGAGGGCAAGGAGAAGTTCTAGGAAACAGGACAGGGGCAAAGCCATACAGTTACATGCACAAGATGGGTAAGACAATGATCCTAAGAATCTCCATCAGGCTTTTGAAACTAGCCATAAATTGGTAGAATTCTCACCCTGACTAACTATATATCCTCATATCTGTGAACTAAACAATTGCACTGAGGATAGCAATGTATAATAGTAGGGTGATGCTTGAAATGCCAGTCATTCTGGTCTTCTCAATACGTACTGCTTATCATGACATACCAATTATTGCCATACTGTCTCTCAAGTAAATGTTTGTTTAAAAAATGGTAATACATGAAAAACAAGAGATAAGAAAAATATTGTTACAGGACTGTCCTGCTACAATGCTGTATATGGTTAGATTTCTAAATCTCTGTGTAAAAATATATAGTTGTTTATTGATATCTTTAAAATATCTTTTCAATTTTTTTCTTCATATTCTGTAGGGACTTCACATTAATAATTGATAGAAAATACTTGTTCCATGTTATGCCTAAGATGTTTGATATTCAGACAGATAGTGAGGTTAAACTTCACTGCATATGTTGTAGGGCAATAATTCGCTTCTCTTCTGGAGGGTTAACAAACTAAGTTTGCAGACCAAAAATTACAGAAAAAGTAGGGCTAACAGGACAGCCAACATTTTGGCCCTAACCTTTCAAGGTCAGTGAAGGTTAGGATACAGGAGAACCTGTACTGTAACATCATGAACTCAGGCATTTCCCAAATTTTCTGATCAAGGAGATTATGGGTCCACAGAGGAAAGTGATCAATGATGTAGAATATGCCTAAGGAGAGTCACCTGGTGAGAAAACATCCTCTCAGGCTTTCACAGAGAGCAAATTTTTCAAGCAATGGCAGTGACATCCACATGGCTGACACTGACAAAGGATCTGCAAACTGTGGTACAGTGTTACAGGATAAATCCTGAGGGTATGTGACTGACCTCATCAGATGAAAAAGATATATATATATATATATATATATATATATATATATATATTTTTTTTTTTTTTTTTTTTTTTTTTTTTTGCTTTGTCTTGGTCTTAACTATCCAGCCGAAAAGTATAAAAACAATGTATAAAAAGTAAAGCTATATTATTATGCTGAGCTGTAAAAGGCTGAAGTCAACAACTTCTGAATTTTCCAGTCCTGTGGATAACCCACTACTGTTATGGACTACTGGAGTATGTTGGAACATTTTGCTGAATTCACACATCTAGAATATTTAATGGACAATGGAATAACCTTGTTTGACAGAGCTAAACAAATAAAGGGGATATAAATGAAGGATCATTTTGTATCAGCATATTTATAGTAATTAGGATAGATATACAGCTATATTCTCTTAATTAAATAAATGAAAGTATTTGTTCTAATAGTGTTTGTGTACATGATATCATGTCTGTATCTTGTACAATGAATAATCTCTAATATAACAATATACAATGTAATTATTGTTGAAGCTGCACTACCAATCAGTTTTGAAACTGTCTCATCATTATTTATTTCTCAAAAATTATGTTTAAAGAAAGAACAGACTCAAAAATAAAGCTGATGCTATCTAACATGAAGGAAGGAATACTGGGAAAGAACGCAAACTGTCAGTTGTATGAAATCTTGAGAAAAATAAATCAATGGTCCTTACTAGCATAATTATTTGTCAGTGGATTGATGGGCTGAAGTACAGGACCCTGGAAGTCTAATGAAAGAAAATTGTTTACCAGCTTTACCGTGTGAATAGGCTACCTTCAAAATGACTTTACAATAGACATGGCACACTTTTTATCCTGCCTTCCCACAGCTGGAAACATCACTCATGTGGGAGTCAGAGACTTGTACAACTCCTTTAGGAAGACTGCAACATACTTGTTTTCTTACCAGTTGTTCTTCACCCTATTTTATCAGTGGTTAAACTTCAGTTCATTTTATGCATCTGCTAAAAGCTAAACATTCCTCCAGGGGTAAAAGAGAACATGCGCACAGAAGGAACTGTTTTTTAAATAAAGTTTTGAAATGTTCATGGACTTCCTGAAGTTTGTCATCTGTGATGACCTACAAAGGTCTATGGACTCATTTAAAAGCCTTAGTGTTGAATCAAAGTCCTGAAAGCTCAACTTATTTATTGAGAGTCTAAATGTTTTGAGAAAGTTTGAAGTCAACAGAGTTTCATCCCATTCTAAAGAAGATTAGCATCAAACTAAGTCAGATTTGTATTTATTGTTCATATGTACACTCTTAGGATTTTTTTTTTTTGCATGAAGGGTCAACTGTGCCTAAAGATCTGAAACCTTCTTGTCCAGTTCTAGTAGAACTGGAGTTTTGCTGGTAGTGATGTTGTTCCATATCTCTCATGTTCCCTCCCCTTTTGAGTATAAATTTATACTTTGTCAACTCACAATCTGGCAAATTTGATGGAATGACAAGAAAATGTAGGGGAGAGAGAAAAAACTATGGATAATATAATACTGTGAGAAAAGAGAGAAAACTGTAAGTGAATATACACTGGAAAAACCTTTTAGAAGAGTGATACTTGTATTATCACCTTTTCTGGTCCAACTCATTGGTTGGCAAGTTCACTTATTTAGCAAAAATGTATTAGCCTGTGCAGTATTCTGAGCCTTATTGTAGTATCTTTGAAGGGCGAAAAGATGGAAAACATACAATCTCTCTTGAAAGGGGCTTGAGGTCTCATAGTGTATGTAAGCCTTGCAAAGAAACTTGGTTTAAAACAATTCCCTGAAAAAAACAAAAACAACAAAAAAACCGCTATTTACATCCTGCCCCGTGTGTGTGTGTGTGTGTGTGTGTGTGTGTGTGTGTGTGTTCGCGCGCGCGTGCAGGCGCTCGTGTTTCCCACATGAACAGCTGTGTAGTTTGTCCCAGTTCATGTATAGGGTCTGGCTTTCTTCCTCTCCCAGAGCACCTCCTCATTACACTGGCCATCATATCTTTGCTGCTATTTCATCATTATCCTTTTTACGCATCTCTCCCAACTGATCAAAATTCCCAGGAAGACAGAGACCGAGTCCTCCTAAAGGTTCTGTTTGTGATTCCTGGGAGCCATCAGGGTGCCAGGGACACAGTAAAAGCCTTACAATATGCTGGATAAAGCATGAAATCTCATCTAAAGAAAAGATAACAGAGGAAAGGCGGTGTTTGACCGAGTGAGGACGCTAACGATGATGCCGCGGAACAGTCAGCGGCCCAGCATCTGCCTTACTTTCCTACCTGTCTTAGGAGAGAGTTGGATCAATTGACTCTTTTCTCCAAATGAAAAATTGTTGCTTAAATAATGTGGAGGGCGAAGAAGTAAATAAATATTTTCGCCCCTTACCGTCAATTAAACATCCACCTAGGTTTGACAGTCAAACAAACAAAAAACAAATTTCCTGATTTTCGAGCGTCAAAAATGATAGCTGCAAAACCTCCGGAGGCTCCGGATGTCCTCAGGCTCCGTTGACAAAAGTGACTTCCCACGCCTGGCCCACAGAGGGCATCCCTGTGCATTGATGTGCAGACCTGGAGAAGCAGCTGCTGGAAGCCTCCGCTGTCCGTTATTTTTTTTTTTTTATTTATTTTTTTTCCTAAGCCATTCCCCCAACCCCCTTTGCGTGGAATCCTTGCCTGATCCAGTTCGTCTCCCTCCGGTCTCCACATTTTCCCTTCCAGCCCTCCACTTCTCCGGATCAATGGATAGTACGGTTCCAACTCCCGGCTCACACACCGCTGGCGGACACCCCAGTAACAAGTGAGAGCGCTCCACCCCTCGCCCCCTCCTCCGCCATCAGTCCCCTCGCTCTTGGAAGCAAACCCAACAGCACCGCCAGCTCTTCAGCGGATTTTCCTCTTCAACTTTCCCCATCGGACGACACAGAACCAGCCTCAACCTTTTAATGCACAAGGCAGCCAGTGGATTGCTTCCCGTCTCCTCTTGGTCCCTCCTGGATATTCTGTTTATTGATGACTGGCAAACCCCGCGGAGAGCTGCCTTCCGTTCTCTCGCTCCCTCCCTTTCCTTGAGTTAGTTTTCCAAGGTTTAACTGGGGCTTGGGATCTCTTGGACCAAATGGAACTTTTTACTGTCTCTTTTTTCTACTGATTCTGTCAGTGGACAAGGAAAAAGGTTTCGTCTCCAGAAGAGGCGCAGGGGAGGTGGAGAAAGAGGTGGAGGAAGAGGACGAGGAAGAGGAGGAGGAAGCTGAAGGGGCTTGGTGCGTGTGTGTGCATGTGTGCATGCGTGTGTGAGTGTATGTGTGTGCGTGCCGCCGCTGCCCAGGACCCCCGGCCCCGAAGGTGTTGGCAGAAATATGGAGAATAGTCTTGGATGTGTTTGGGTACCCAAGCTGGCTTTTGTACTCTTCGGAGCTTCCCTGCTCAGCGCACATCTTCAAGTCGCCGGTAAGAGATTCTTTCCTTTCTTCTCGTCGCTCTCCCACCCCATCCTCCCTTTCCCCTTCTCTTTGCATTTGGGGAGAGTAGAATTTCTGTGGAGGGCAATACAATATTCCGCCGCTCTCCCTGTCCCTGGTTTCCTAGGGGAAAATAAAAGACAGGAGACTTTTTTACCCTGGGGGTCGAAGGTGTTGATGGCAGGGTGGAGGGGCACCCTCTTGCTCTTTTGAAATCTATTGCTTCTCGAATCTTTGCTTTTGCAGTTAACTTGGTTCACTTCGGAAAGCGGGAAGGCTGGGGCAGGTGACTGGAACATCGTCGTTCAAAGCCATTGAGTTGGAATCCTTAAAGCCTGAGAAACCTGTGAAGGGGGAAGCAAACTGGGGTGGTTAGGAACAAGCGGAGGAGGACACCGAGGGGCTTCGAAAGAGTCTGTGTGTGGTGGATGAGGGACTGAGACTTTTGCATGCGAATGATGCTCCTCCTCAGGGTTCGCTTTCTGGACTTGCGGATGGAAGAATGGATGGGGGCCAGTTGACAGGTTTCGGTACTTCTAGAAGGGGATCATGGTGCCCAAGGGAGCGCAGAGTTGGCACCAGGAGGGAACGGTGTTTATTTTTTTATTTTTTCTAATGGTGAATGCAGTTCACCAGCTGTCTCCCAATATCTCCAGGACCCTTCTAAACTCCAGATGATTTCTATTCTAGGGAACCGGCCCTCTGGTCCTAGACCTTGGCAAGTGCAGTTTACGATTAAAAATGGCAAAACTGTTTGGAGATTGGACGGGGCAAAGGAGGGGAAAGGGGATCTGATAACTGCTTTTTCGGGGTGCTGCAGTCTGTGGATACAGAGCGGGAGGTTTCGATGGCCAAAAGAAAGAAAAAGAGAAGATTTAGCAAGTGACTCCTTGCAAGGTTCTCTGGCTTTGCGGGACTTTGTCGCTAGTAGACGGGCTGGCACTGGGGTAGAGGGACAGGCCTGGTGGAAAAGGAGAGAAAGTCTGGGGCTGAGCATTCAGATCTCTTCCTAACGACCTTCTCCCAAACCCAAAAGAAAAGACCGCGCCAGCAGGGACTACGCATTGGGTAGGAGTGCCCCAACCTGCACCTTGGAAATTAACAGGGATTAGAATTAAATCGAAGCGGCCAGGTCCTATCTCCCTGGAGTCCTAAGCTCTGGCTTTCTCGTCCCTGCTGCGTGCTACAAGGCCAAGGGCTGCGAACGCTCACGCGCTCTGCGCCTCTTCTCGGCCCCCTGGGATTCAGGCAGTCAAGCGCCAGGCCTGCCCTAGGCTTCCCAAAGCCTGGCGCGGCCCCAGGCGGGTCTGAATCTTTCGCGTGCTCGCCGACTCCACTCATCTTCTTTCGCGAGGGCAGAGAGCGAGCTTGAAAGCGTGTGCGTGTGTCGTCTGTGCACGCGCACGCGCGAGTGGTGCGGGGGACCGCATCCCGCGCTCTGCTGCTGGCGGTCCCTCCTGCCTCCCCGGCCAGTTCCCTCCTCCCAGGTCTTCTTTCCCAGAGCTTTGTCCTGAGCAATCACTCCCGCTGAAAGTGGGCGGGACCAGGCTCATCCTAAGGAGTTAAAAAGCTTTTAAAAAATTTCTTCCTTGAGATCTGCTTAGAGGATAGCACCAACACCCTCGTCATGGAGTGACTTGTGCGCATTCTGATAGTTTTGGGAGACCGACGGGGAGAAGTAAAGTTCAGAGGATAGAAAGTCTGCAGAACCTCTAGGGATAAATGACCCAAAATGCTGTGGGTGAAAATATTACATTAGACAAGATGTATGAGAAAGGGCACTGATATTGTAAGCCATTTCCCATATTTTGTCTGGCAGAGGTTGGGGGCAGATGAATGGAGGGGGATTTAATATATACTTTCTTAGCATCTAAATTAAATGTCCAGAGTTAAGACCATATATTGATACTATGTTTGAATTTTGCCTCAAGTTTTGCTGTTCATAGAAAAATCTGTGCTTGAAAAAGCAGACCCAGTGTACATACACAGGTGATATGCTCCTGCGTGGGCTTATGAATCCTCATCATTAAACTTCTCAGGACTTCTAAATTCCTTTCTGATATTTGCAAACAAATTGTGACGCAGCAGCTTGCATAGACCTTAAGAGAGTGGATGGTGCATTTTTAAGATATTGTTAACACAGATTGCTTCTTTCTTTTCTTTTCTTTTTTTTTTTTTTTTTTTTTTTTTTAAATCTTAGTAGCAATTTCCTCCTCAGGAGCATGGCAGGGAATTGATAAAGAAACTATATAGTTAACTCTAAAAAAGGACCAGTAGGAGGTGCCCTTAATAAGGCCAAATGTCTAGTTTACATGCAGTAAAGTCCATTCGACAGAGGGTTTTAAAGACTTTGTTGATTGGTAACAAAGGATAGCAGAGACAAGCACAATAGCTGTAAGCTCTTGCATGGTTTCTAGATAGTGTGATGCTGCTGTGGATTTATATGAGCTTGTTGTGACACAACAAAGGACATCTCTGGTCATTGTCGACCTTGAGTGAGAACTTGATGCTGAGGGAGGAGGACTTTGGCCTTCAACTGGCTCGGCTAATATGCCATCTTCTGTAGTTGACATGAGCCATGGGCACAGATGTCAAGCAGTATCTCTGATTCTTTCAACAAAATGAAAATTTTAGGTGTTAGTAAATGAAATAATTAATACCATTAATTAATTATTCATATGCATTTTGATTGCTTTCCATTGAAAGAATCAGTGAGAGTTTACTTAGTCTGGCCATGCTGCTTGCCTTACCCAACTCCGCTCATTCCCCCAACTGAAGTGGGTCAGATCCCCCATCTGTGTTTGTTGTTGAGTGGACAGAGCATGTGGCAGGACCTGAGGGCGCCTGGACAGGCAGACCATCCACTCCTCTGTGAGTGCTACAGTATAAATCATGGTGACCTGTCACGCTATCCATTTCTCACATAGCAGCAGCTGCCCTCTGAGTTATGAAGCATTTGAAACAGCCACCACATGTGTTATATGTGAATATATTAGAGCCTAGTGCATTTGCTTTAATGTTCTTAAAAGCTGGGCTGGCATACGCTGCTGATAAGCTTTTTTTTTTTTTTTTTTTTTTTTTTTTTTTTTTTTTTTTTTTTTTTTTTTTTTTTTGCCTAGAGAAAGATTTATAACTTCTCTGTGAGTGTGACTTACTTTTATACCTTGGCAAGTTAACCTCTCGGCAAACTGATTGTTTTCATTGAGGAGGAAGCTTTAATCCTCTGTAAATTCCTGAATGGAGCTTTTCGGAAACTTGCTCCTGCAGCACAGGATCTTTGTGCAGGATAGGTTTCTAAGCCAGCAGGACATTTTGATGAGGGATTTGGGAAGATGAATTAATTGAGGAGAGTAAATATTATTTTTACTTGTTCCTAGAGATGGAAGGGATGATGCTATATCTTTTAAGGGAATCGCAACACCCATTACCTCAAAGGCATCGTTTCTAAGAGGAGGAATGCTGTTCCCTTCCTAACATTTTCCTTTTGGTCCTATGGTCAGAAATTCTTCAAATATATGCGATTTGCTGCTGAAATATTCTAAGTTGCACACAGTAAGGTCATGTAATCCAGCATGATTACTGTCCTTTGGTAACTTACTCATACTTAAATCTAAATTTTCTCACCAAGACTTTTTTTTTTCATTTTCACCTGATACTCATGTTTAAAGGCAATGCTCATCATTTCTGTCAATGACACATTGTACCATAAAATCACATTTTATTTCCTTTAAGTATTTGCTACCCTGAATTTTGTATGTGATTTTTTTCCCTCATGGTTCTACTGGTGAGGACAACTGTATTAAAAATAATGCAGTCATCGTTCATCATTTTCTTAAGCTAAAACATCATGTACGTATAAAGAAGATATATTATCAATTTCCATTCCTTCTTTTCCAGAATGTGGCAGTGGGATGATTTACAGTATCATAGTTATGTGAGAACATGTGTGATTCCAACAGTGAATAGGTTTTTCTGATCTAGCTATAGCTTTCCCCAGTTTCTAGATGCCTGTTCTTCAAGGACATGAGAAACTCATGCTGAATTGAAAATGTGATGCTCTGATTGCTACTACCAACTCAAATGATAAATTTGTGTTGGATTAATTTATCTCCAGTGATAATCTCTCAGATGAACTATATACATAAATTTATAGAAATCCTAGTTTTGCTTGAGTAAAAAGAATAATGACAAACTCTGCAAAGATTGTTGGATTGGGGCTAGGGACATGGCTTGGTAGAGTAAGCTCTTCCCTGGCAAGTGCAAGGGTCTGAGTTCAATCCCAGGTTCCACCAAAACAAAATAAAGGATTGCTTGATTGATTAACTAAAGATAAAAGTCATTCAATTTTCTGGAAAGATACTGTGATCCTTAAAGTGAAATGATACTATGCACACTGACAATTCAAGTCAATGTGGCATCTTCTTTTTTGTCTTCTCTCTCCATGTCTAATGATGTTGCAGAGAGCTTCATGAGTTGTCCCAACAGTTATATTTTAATGAATCTTGGCTTGGAATCTCCCTCACTGACCATTGTAATACACTGAATTAAATATGAACCCAATGCTCAATGAGTTGTTTGATAGCTTCCTATAGGATACTGGCTTCTTGCTAGCCTGTCTCTGAAAAATCTTACCTCTCCGCTCTAAGCCATAGAGTATAAATACAGCCCTCCTGATTTAGCCAGAGAAATCTTTCTCACTAAGAAACTATGTTCCCCATTCAAGGACAAAGTATAACATGCTATATTACACTTTGCAAGGTTACAGACATTTACTTTAAAAATAAAGTTTTAAATTTCACGAGTGTTCTTTAGTGGAGAGTTATATTGCATGGTAAAACTAGTTAACTGGTACTATTAATATAGAGGACTCTACCCTGTCTGTAACCTCCCAGCCAATATTACCAAATCTCTGACACTTATGAGTGTTAAGAAGCAACAGGAGCCACTTCTACAGAATCAAAGATTATGCCAACCTAGGCATATTATTTGCCCGCAAAGGTGATACCAGGTGGTATAAATGAAATTTAAATTTTCTTCAAAGTTCCTACTTTGCAAAAATCAGAATATTTCTTGATGTTATTAAAATATCCATGGCATGGCACAGACCCATTGCATTTATGATGTTTTCCTTTAAAACAAAAAGTGCAAGCCAAAGGTAAATTTGTCAGGAAGAAAGGATAACAACCTAGTTTATTTTTGCTGTAGGCCAATAAAAATGTGCAAGATAAAAATTACACATTACATATGCCAAGTGGGTAATAGCAAAAAGTAAAATGCAAATTATTATGCACCTTTATAATTGCAGCACTCAGGTAAATTGCAGCACAATTTAATATCACACTTTGGCTTTTCCCACATGAGTATGTTGATTCTTTACATACTATTTCTCAGGTTTAGCACTGCTGTGATGTGAAAAGTACAGGTTGGCTGATTGATGATCAAAATTACTCTACTGCTCTAAAGTTCTTTGACAAATTTAGCCTGAGGTCTATAAAGCACTTTTAACTCAGCTGTTCAGTGAAAATGTTTTCTTTTATAGTTTTAATGTTTAAACTTTGACCAAGGATGTGGCTTAGAAATACATAATAATGCCTCTGACTGAATACGCCTCTTTTCATGCCAACACACATGGCTTTGAATGTGTAGCTCCAAACAACCATATCATTCACGGATTTCGTTTCTTTGGGAAAAGTCCAACCAGGAAACAGAAATCGTCTCGTATTTATTGATTATATTTTTCAAGTCTATTGTTAGAGTCTGACCTGAGTGGGAGTTTCTCTTCTGCTAAATCCCTGGAGTCCGGTGTCTATTTTTATTTCTCACTTTTGTGATACATTTTAGCTTAATTTACAAATTCAAATTTGATGACTTATTGCTTGCTTTGTCATTTTACAGTTTCCAAGACAGAAGGACCTTTTGACCTCCTGTGATTATGACTATGAGACTTAATAGGCATCCATTATAATTTGGTGATTTCTTCTTTATTATTTTCTTATATTTTAAATACTGGGTGCTGCTAGAAGTCTACTCTTAAGTATCTAGGAAAACATTTGTGAAATAATTGAATCTCTATGATGTGAGCTAGTGACAATCCCAACTTGTTAGTGAATTGTAACCTAACAAGAAGATTTTATCCTCAAGTACCTACAAAGTTCTTAATTCTGTATTTTATTACTTTAGAAATTAAGCAGTAATATAAATATTGCTAAGTCAAACCATTTGTCTTCATAATTGAAGGTCTTTTTCTTTTAGAAAACAATACATTTTTTTACTCTCTTCAACGCTTTTTAAGAAATTTGTAAGCTAGGTACAATGGAACATAACTATAATGCCAGCTACTTGGGCAACTTAGACACTGTCTCAAAATTAGGAGAAAGAAAATGAAATAGGGATGTGGATTAACACTCTATCAGTTCAATCTCCACTACCAGGAAAGTAATAACACCGCCACCATCACCACCATCAAAACAAAGAAATATATAGAACATATCTTTTCTTTGTAGACCAAATACATTACTATAAGTCACCATTATATTAAATGATATCACAGGGATAATTTCTAAAACATTTCACCAGATAGAACTACTTTTTCTCCATCAAATGGCCATGGGCTATTACATTTCCTTAAGAATTGTATTCTGGACTTATAAAACATATTTTGTCTACTTTATGTGTTCAACTGAAATTCTTTACTGAGTTTGTTTCGACTTTTGATTTCCAAGAAATAAGGACTATGATTTCTTGGGAAATAAGAACCAAATCCCTTGATAGAGTTGCAGAAACTTAATTCACTATAAATGATGAATTTGTAGCTCTTTATAATAAAAAAATAGGATACTATTGGTTGTTTCTAATACATATATTCTTTGCTAAATAAAAAAAATGTGTAGTAGACTGATCCTAACTATTTTATCAGTTTCAACATTAGATTTTTTATAATTATAAAGTGTATATAAGCATAATATACAATATAAATAATAATATTAACAGTCAGGATAAAATAATAGTGAAATGAATGTTCATATAATCAATAGCCATTTTCTGAATTTTCCATTGTGAATTTTGGTACCTTATTGGCAAAAATACATGCATCTTTAACGTGCTATTTTGGTTTGCTTTTGCTTAGCTGTAATAAAAGAAATAGATATGTGTATTGTACTTTGATTTGCATTTGCTCAACATTGTATATGACTGAGCTTCCTTAGTATGCATGTGGATGTATATGACTGTATTTCAATCAGTCTTGCATGATATTCAGTAATATTAAAATAACCATTTATTCAATCTACTGTTAATGGACATTTGAGATGCAGATTTTTACTGTCACTGATGCTGCCTTGAACATTCTTAAACATGTTCCTCAGTAAAAATTTGCCCCCATGCACACCTAGAAGTGAAATTGTCAAGTCATGGAAAGGAGGTTTTCACTTTCAGAAGGCAATGATATGTCACATCTATTAAAATATCCACCAGAACATGCTGGGCAACTTTATGAGACCATGTCTGATACTGAAAAATAAAAAAAATGGACTTTGAATGCACTCAGGTTCAAGGCTCTAGGTTCAGTCCACAGTAGCTGGAAAAACAAAGCAAACATTAGGAACACATGAAAGTCCCCTTTTTTTTTTTCATATCTCTAACACTCGGTATTTTCATTTGCTTAATTTGCCTTCATCTGGTGAATGTGAATTAACATCTCATTATGGGTTGAATTTGCATTTCCCTGATTGCTAATAAAATTGAACATTTTTTCCCCATAAATTTGTTGGCCATTTGTGATTTCAGCAAGATAATTCTGTGATTTCAATTCTCCACTTGAGCATCGAGTTGCTTTTAGACATAAGCATTCACGATGGTTAATGAGCCACCTTTTGCCAAAAGGTGTGGCTGATCATCACTAGTCTAACTTGCAGGAAGTTGGTGCTCAACTGTATCACAGCTACACTAGCTCAGTTAAGGAACTTTCAAAAATGCCCACTAATTTTGATCTGGCAAAGAGATCCTTAGACTCTATATGATAACTGATTACACCCCTCCCTTGTCAGTGTGCTGACTCATTTTATTTATTAAGGCCCTGTGTACAGGCTATCTTTCAGGGAAGCAGGGTGCCAGGGAACCAGGCTGAATTTGAGGCATATTATGAATTCTGTGAATATGATGGGAGGACTTAATCACAGAGTGATAATGACAGACATCAAACTAACTTAAAAGTCCTCATCTGACCATTTGACTGTGGGTATGTTGTGAAAACAATAAAATATGTAGATTCAATATCATTGTTCAATTTGTGACGTTTGTGACTTGGGATTTGAAACAAACACCTTGCACATGTGCACCCCTGACTGCCAAGTTTTGTTTGGGTTCCTAATTGTTTCACCTACTCCCATGGGGCAGGCTAACAAAGGTCCCAGGATGATACAAAGCACTGGATGTGCTCAAAGTGGCCTCTCTAGCATGCTGCCTTCTGCGCCAACTCATTAGAGATGTGAGCCAAGGCTGTGGCATCTAAGCAAACTGCCCGCTCAGAGTCCTCCATCCATTGTTCCCACATCTTTTCTCAGCCTCATGGGATCTCAGAAGAATACAAATTAGAGAGAAAATCTGCAAAGCTTTCCCTTTCATGTCTAATGTCTGGGCAGAGCTGTTCCCTGCAGGACAATTTCTAGTTATTTTCTCTCTCTGGGTTGAGGAACCTCCAGGGATGGCTTGTTGACTGTTTCCCTTGGCAAATTTTTCAGCTCATATCAGTTGTGGATGGTAAAATTTACTTTACAATTCATCTTAGTTAGTTCTGTCCTGAATGCTCTTCCTTACATGCGTGTCACTTGGCTCCTGGTACCCATTTCTCCTTTTTAGTGAATTGCCTCTTCTGTGCTAAAACATGTGGGCTCATTCTAGCTGTCCATCATTTTGCCTCCCTCTCAAGGCTTTACTTAACCAAAACATATGTAGTTCATTTCATCTTTCGTAGTACCTCTCCTGAAGCTTAATCTCATTTACTTTTCTGCGCCGTTTATATATTTCTGGTAATCGAGGACCCCAAACTTCTCCTCTAAGTAATATCTCGCAAGTCATGCCTTATATAATGTAGATTCAGAATACTCTCTAACATATGGCACAGCCAATGGGAGACATTTGACTTTGTTAAATATATATGCTCAATTTTCAGGTAAGATTTTAGATTTCTAACATAAGTATGTAAATATTATAAGGATCAAATAAGATCAAATATTTCATTTAGGATAATAGCTACATAACATTTTTAATGAGGAAAATGGGAAGTTTCTGTGTATTTCTTCCCTGTAGGGGCTGCTTATCTTTAAATGAAAATGACAAGCACATATAGAACTAAGTAAGATGCAAGGCAGAACCACACACTAATATAAAATAAAAAATACAAACAAAGTAGGACAGCCTGGAAAATGCCAACTACAGTCCCTATCCTTTATAAAGTCCCTGTCCCTAGGTTCCATTAGTTATGTCCATATGAACTCACTCTAAACATATAGAATATGCTACCAATATATTAATAGGGACTAGACAGGCTGATTGTACCAATTCTCTCATCCCTGTATCATTAGATTGATTGTTCAAGACTGCATGAAGGTGTAAAGAGCGAGGCATATTTAAACAAAAGCATAGGCATGGCAAGAATGAGCACATCACAGTTTTCCCTGTAGATCTGCCTGTTGTTACAACCCTACTCACATAGTTTCGTGGCTCTTTTTTCTCTGATTTATTGTATGATCCAGGCATTATATTAAGATGGGCATATAATTTAGAATATAGTAGGGTAAACATGTTATTCAAATCAGCATATCAATTAAATGTGATAAGGGAGAGATCCAAAAGCAGATCAAATGAGTTTTTCTCAAAAAGTTGTGTTGATAACTGAAATATAAGGTACTTGTGCTGAGAATGAGAGACAGAGGTAAGAAAAGTGGTTACAATGCCCACCCTCCAGAAAGGACAATAAACCCCAAGAAGATCAGTGTACCTAGTGGCCAGAGAACTAATAATTGTTTTTTTTTTTTTTTTTTTTTTGTCTTTTTGAGACAGGGTCTCACTATGCAGTTCAGGCTGGCCTTAGGCTCACTTTGTAGCTCAGGCTGGTCTTGAACTCACAACAATCCTCCTGCCTCAGCCTCCCGAGTGCTGGGATTACTGGCATGCGCCACCACGCCCGGCTGAGAACTAATAATTGTGATGCCATAGCTGAGGCTGAAAACACCTCAGATCCTTTCTCACCAATAGAGCTTCTTCTATTTAGTAAATATTACTTGAAGGAGGTGAAATAAATTCATATGCAGGAGCTTTTAATTTCTTCACATTCAAAAAATTAAACCAATTATGTAGGCAAATCTTGCTCTGCTCTTCTCATCTGTCAGCTGTAAATTTATGAGCCCATCTATCCTATATGGTTAAAGCGAGTTCATATGGAAACAACTAATGGAACCTGGGGAGAGGGGCTTTATAAAGTATAAAGACAAATGCAAATGGATATTAACACATGTGTACTACAAGCCAGTTCTACTTGGAAGGTTATTATTGAGCTGAGTAAACCAGAGCTTCACCTGTTTGTAGACGTAGAATTGAATCCTATTTATTTTTCCTGTGGCTTTCTACAATCTGCATGCTTGATTACTTTGGGGAAATTAATAGGGAAAACTAAAATTAAAAATTTAAGATATGGTAGATTATTTTGTCTGTAATATGTCCCATTTCTCTATATTTTCTTTTTGTTGCCATTTCTTACAGTATGGGTAAATGGTCTCTTTGCTTTAAGCTGTAACTCATCAGAAGTCATCAACATGCAACCTTGCCACCCCATGGGCCCTGCACCAAGCTTCCCTCCAAGTGGGTCTATCATTCACTTCCCTCCTTTGTGCATGATCCTGCAGTCTTTGGTAGTGATGAGAGAGGTTGCACAGCTTAGGGGAAAAGGCTTTGTAGTGAACTTGATCAAGGCATCTGGTTCATTATACCTCAACTTTCCTACCTGTAAAAAGGACACAAATCAGCTTTTGCTGCCTAACCTTAAAGATAAAATCCCTCCAGTAGCCAGATATGCAAAATGCCTATTCCAGTGCCTTAATAATACTTAAGGAATATTTCATATATGCTACTATTATTACCATGGTCATATAGTTTAGCTATATTAAACTTGAGATTGCCTTTCCAAGTAAAATATTTATAGAAATAGGGAGTTGCTTTGAAATCCTTCTCAGCTTTGTTATTATGGTTTTAAAGGCTTATAAATAAAATAAGATAATAAGAACCCTATGGTAATTTCTAAGTGAAGCATATAAGGGGCCTAATCCCAACCTTTGCTGAATGTATAAGTTCATAGGTTTGACATAACACACTGGTAATCTGGCTTGGTACTCTGTCGCATCTTGTAGGTTCTGCACTGAAACCTTATTAACTCTGCCCTAGTTGTCTCTATCCAGTTCCTACAGAACTATTCACCAAGCACCCTCTTGGCATAAATGTTAGAGGAGCATTCTTGTTCAGTTAATGAATAGTAGATTTTGTTTTGTTTTATGTTTTTTTTTTTTTTTAAACAAGATCTTGCATTGCAGCTCAGGCCAGCCTTGAACTCACTATGTACCCCAGGTTGGCATCAAACTCATGGTGATCTTCCTGCCTCAGCCTCCTAAGTTCTGGGATTACTAGCTTGTACTACATTCCCAGCTGACATATATTAACTAGCTATAAATTGTCCTGAGGGTTTTCTGTATGGAGGAGCAATCTGGAGGAGCAATCTCAATGTATATCAGTTTTTGTTCTTTTTTTGCACCAGCTAATTGAAAACTGCTGAGATTGGGTACAGTCATAAGTAGAGACATCTACATATGATTCTGAAGTGTAGTCAAGCTTAGGTGTCCTAAGGTCTTCGTATTCAAAGGGCAGTCCATGGCCAAAAGCATTTTCATGACATGGATGTTTTTCAGAAATGCAGAAATACAGGCCATTCCCAGATGCATTCAGCACTCAGGTAGAATCCCTAGTGACTGAGAAACACTGCCTCAGGGCAGAGCATTAGTCTCTGGTGTTCAGAGCATTAGTCACCCAGTCCCCTGGTGAGTGCCCTGCCACACTGGGTTAATTTTGTTTAGCTTGAAGCCTCTTCACAGGTCTGCAGCTTCAGGATCTGTTCTCACATTGGTGAACTTTGGCAACACTAACGAGTTTTCTGGTTTGTAGTTTGGTGGCTAAAATCATGGGACCTGTGCCACAGCTTCTTTTCCTTGGGATTAAAAAAGCTTTAAAACGCTCTTTGGGTGTCCCATCTGCCTTTTTGTTTTATCATCAGTGCTCAAGATAAGAAGGCATATTTTTAAAGTTTCTGCTGGTTTTCATCTCCTTTTCTCCCTCCCCCTATTCTCTTTACCCTTAAGAAATACTCAGATTCAAGGCAAAAGGAAGACACTTGAAAGGTACACTGGGCCCTGAGCCCATCTCCTGCCCCCCTTCTTCATCTCTCAGGTCTGACTCTGAAAGCACACACATCCTCAAAGTGAGACCTTCTTGGAGATGACCCCATGGTGACCCTTGCCTTTTGATAGGGAATGGTTTTCGGGGCATGAAACAGAGCAAGAACTCATTGGCAGGGCCTCTGTGCCATGGGAGAACGGGCGTAACCAAGGATATGAAAGAAGAGCAAAGCTTTCTTGCCTGAAAGCTAGCTCGCTGGGAGGTTTTGAAGCTTTTGCTCTGCACTGTCTGGCAGAGAGACATGCTTTCACTGGCCTGCTCCAAATCAGAGTCTACCAGAAGAGAACATGGGGGCTCAGCTGTGCAAACTGGATCAATCTGAATGAAAATCACTAGTGTTCCCCCTGGTGAGAGAAGTCTCTGCTTAGCTCATGAACTGTAGGCCCTTCTCTGGTCCTGGTAGAAAATGAGTAGGCCTTTTGTGAAAGGTTATGTAAGGCTGCTGTTTCTTCCCCACAGAGTAAAATTCTATTTATAGAGGGGGTGAACTGCCTCTCGGGGAAAAGCACATTTCCTATGCTATAGCTTAGGGGAGAGAATTCAATCAATCTTCAGGAAAGAATTATGGGAAGAAAGGGAGAACAAAATTCAAGGCAGAGGTAGTTAGTAGGAAGTACAGAAAAGAGAGGGGAAAAAATGGGAAGATAAAAGCATCGTCACTCTGGGTCTGCTGGCTGGTGTTAAGTTGCTCTATTTTGCTGGGAAATAGAACTTACAGTGTCAACAACAGGACAGACACGAATAAACTAGGATGGTCAGGCATCCCAAATTAGATCCTGTGGCAGCCACGAGAATGAAGATGTTTCTGCAGAGCAGTGACATGTTAGGCACCGAACTGTTCAGCCACATGGAGCAGCTACTAGAGGGTGATACCTCGGACTACTAAAAAGGTGCTATCCCAACAGTCCAGAGAAGGTCTGTGCCCTGCAGTGCTGAGCATAACTTGTTCATCTGCTGTGATGTCTGGGTCACTGAGGCCTAACCTTCAATCTTCTGGCAAAGGCCAAGTTGATATCCCAAACTCAAGGTGTTTTTCTGTTTGTTGTTCATGGTTTTGTATTGTTTTGATCTGATTCCAATTGGCTAACTCTTTGACCAAAAAATTTGTGAGAAAGATCTCATTTTCAGTATTAGGATATCTTCTGGAGATGCTTGATAAATACATTGATTGAAGATGTCTAACACTTTTCTTTCATGTCTTGTTGTATCTACTGGAGCTTATTAACTATTTGGTTTCCATGTGCTTATTCTCAGACTTGCCTAAGACCTGAAGTTACTCTTGTATGTGTGTCTTGCAAAGTTCATGTTTTGTACTTTTTTTTTTTTTTTTTTTACTATAAGCCGCTATTAGTATTTTACTGGTAACATTTCAAGCTGTTTGGGGGAAATTCAACATTCGGGAGATCTTGCAAATACCATAATGCAAATGTGTGAAATCTTTAGAATTTTCTATCTTGCTAATGCCTGGATATTTTTCAACTCATATGTCTGAATTTGAAACAAGGAGAAATAGGTTAGTCATTATTTCCTGCATAATAGTCCTCATAATTGACTTTGTGTTTGCCTTAAAAGAATCATTCTTGAGGACTTGGGTAAGTCAAAAAACTAAAAGTATCTTTTTTAGAAGTCACTGGAAGCTAAGATGAGACCATGCAAATCAGAAAGTCATCTTGGATGAAAAGGACAAAAGTTGCATTTCACAGCATGGGCCAAGGTTGAATGAACTTCAGGACCAGATTTAAGATAATGCTCTAATGTTACTTATGAGAAAACAGGTTTTCACAAATGCTAAGTATCCCCTAAATGACAAATCTAAGAAGAGGCACCATGAAAAATTATTGCATGGAATAGTCAGGAGTTAACTACCTGACATTCATAAAATTTCAGGGTCCTCATTCCTAAAAGTGGCAACACAATTTCTTAATAAAATACATTTAAAACAATTCATCATACCTAATAATTATTTCGGTGTTTGTCACACTGTGTATGAAAGTATTTCTATTTTTATCCATTTACTCAATAGATGTTTATTAAAGTCCTACTTGATGTACCACATTTATTAGCTTTAATGGAAATTTTCAAAAGCTTATAAAAAGTCATGTTTTTAAAGTGAAAAGAATGATTAAGAATTAGGACACAGGGACTTTATATGTAGGGAAAAAAGATAAGCAAACTCACAAGAGAACACATGAATGAGGGGCATAGAGAGAAGAGAATAAGAACAGCATCAGTAGGACTTCATGCATGAGGAAGAATAGGGTAGGAAAAACAAGATAATTAGAGAGGAGATGGGATATTTTGGGGGGAGATACTCTTCTATCCAACTTCAGGCTCTGGAGGTCAGGAAGAAACATGCCAACACTCGGCTACCGAGAGCCACTACCTGCTCCACAAGGCTCTACTGCCCATGGACAGCAGTGCCCTCCCACTCACTGGCCTCTTCCCAAGCATAGGCATGAGAGGACTAGGAGAGAAGGGAGAGGGCAATGGCAAGGTCGGCTGAGAAGTAGCCACAGAAGTGGAAATAATGTAATTTTAGGATGAAATAGCTTTGCCTGTAAGGTTTTGCCTAATAATTTTAGGGAGATCTCAAAAGGACAAATTACTCAGAAAAGGACAGATACCATCGTGTGCTGCATTTCAAACTCTGAAATCTAGTAGCTGAGAAGCAAATCTAGGCCCCTGCATTGCTGGGATAAATCTCTGCTGGAGATTAATGTCTATCCTTCCCCCTTTCAGTACAGCTTCAAACTATATAAAAATTTTGGTTCATGTTACTAAAACCCTTTATTACTAATACAATGAGGGTGTTGTTCCATCAAAAAAAATGTACATTTTGCTGCCTAAAAGTAGGCAGCTAGCCAAGCATTTACAACTTAAATAGATCTATGTTTATTTTTATTGTATTTCTTGAAAACTCTCAGGCATATAATGCTCCAAATATGATGAATGATGATGATAGTATTGTTCTATGGTTGTCTAATACTTTCCATCTTCTAGAAACTATCTTTCAAGTCTATTATCCAGATTCTTTCCCAAATCCCTCTATAAATTTGAGAGAGTAAGAAGACTGGTGGCCTGTGATTGAGTTATCTTTTCGGGAAAGAAATTCAAATGGCTTACCTGTTTTGTAGAAAGTTACTTGTTCTGAAAGAACAGTGTTTATTCTCAGTATATCATTATGCTGGGGAGTGTGCTGGACACCTCTCAAAGTGACAGTATTCTATTCTTTTTTTTTTTTTTTTTTTTTTTTTGTCTTTTTGAGACAGGGTCTCGCTATGCAGTTCAGGCTGGCTTTAAGCTCACTTTGTAGCTCAGGCTGGTCTCGAACTCACAACAATCCTCCTGCCTCAGCCTCCCGAGTGCTGGGATTACAAGCATGCGCCACCACGCCCGGCCTATTCTTTTACTACCTAATGCTCATGTGCCTGCCCCCTAGTCTCTTCTAGAACTAAGTCTAGGTTTCTAATACCACTCTGCAATAAAAGTAATAGCTGGTTAGTAACTTGGAGAATATACCAGGAAAGTCTAGAATATCTTTTCCTTCCAGAAAGTAAGGTAATTCTTGTCTAAGGGAGACAAAGAGAGAGACAGACGGAGACAAACAGAATGAGCTATAATTAAGAAGTTTATTAAAGAAACAAGGAGTCATGAGAGATAATGGAAAGAGCTGAAATGAATTTGTGCAAGACACTCAACTGCCTAATATCAGATTATAACTCAAAATGCAAAATGAATATCTGTCTGTACTAATATAAATAAGTGAATAAATAATTAAATGTAGCAGAATAGTTAGACCTATGTAGAAACACTGTGAATACTTTGTATAGATATTCTGTTCTTAAAGGGCTAGTGTGTAGTCCTTACACTTCTGGGATGAGCTATAGTTAGTGACTCTCTCCCAAAGAATAAATTGTGCAAGGTGAAGAGCATCTCTGACAAATGCTACTGCAGCCGGGTGATCAAGGTCATCAACAGTGACAGGTACCCCTGAAAGCGTGTGCTGATAGGAGATGATAAGTACCTCCTTCAAACCTCCTTCCTCCTTCACAAGTGCTGCTTAGTGTGAAAAGGAAGATAGGGAAACTCCTACTGAGCTTCTACAAGGACCTCATCCAAAATGCTGTGTTGTTGAAGAATAAAGTATGAGAAATGGTGAGAGTCAAAAGGCACTTTAAGTGACTGGGGAATACAGTTTAATATGCTGAATTACAAAAATGTTACCTTGAGATGGGCTCCTACAGTGAAGATTTAAGTAAAACATGCAGTGAAATCTCACCAGGTGCCTGTCTGTAGTCCCAGAACTCAGGAGGTCAAGGTGGGAGATGTGAGAGTTTGAGGCCAACCTCCACTAAAAGAACAAAATCAAATGAAATATAAACATAGAATAGGAATTAGGTAATAATAATGTACCAATATGGATTTATAAATGTATCAAGTTAATGGAATAATTGTTAATAGTAAGAGAAACTTGATATATTCTTCTTTCTACAGATAATATTTCCTATAAATCTGAATAGTAACTTCTTAAGATAGCAGATCACAATATTTGCATATCCATGTTTATAGTAGCATGATTCATAGTAGTTGAATCTTACAGGCAGCACGTTGTTCACCAACAGATCGGGCTGGGGAGATAGTTTGGTGGTCTAAGTGCCTGCCTGGTAAACTCAAGGACCTGGGCTCCATGCCCAGTACCACACACTGTGCCAGTCCTGGAACCACCTTGCCAGTCACCAGAATCAGGTGTGGTGGTGCATGCCTATAACCCCAGCACTGGGGAGGCTGAGAGCGGAGGATCACTATGAATCTGAGCTGTGTAGGGAGACCTTGTACCAAATAAATAAATAAATAATTTTAAAAATTAAAGATAAGAGAAAAGAAAACATGGTATTGACACACAGTAGAGTATTGCTCCTAAAGTGTAAGCTTGAATCATTTGTAGATAAATGTATGCACCTTAAGTCCATGTAAAGTGAAATAAATCAGGCACACAAGATTAAATGTTGCATGCGTTCTCTTATTGGGATAACTAAATTATAAATAAAGAGAGCAAAGTAAAAAAACAGATAACAGAAAGTAGGGAGATGGATCTTTCTCAGAGGGGAAGGGAATGAAAAGATGAGGCGGGAAGGAGCAGGGGCTGAAAAAGGGATTCGGCTGTGTTGTGTCACATGGATGCATCTTCTTGGTCCTGCCGCTCCCGTGGGGCTACTCTTAGCATTACAGAGGGCGCTGCTGCAGTCCTCAGCATCCCTGCCATTTCTCCTTGAAGCGTGTTTGGGTCAGCACCACTTGTGGATGTTTTAGATGTGGATCATCTAGCTCCATCTCATACTTACTGAATCTTAGTCTCTGGGCACACTAAGAGGGACTAGAAAACAACTTTCTGAGTTATTGTTACACACACCAAGTTGTGAAAATCACCACATTTTGATAATCCCTGTTTTTCTTTGCATTGTCCCTAAAAATTAATTGTGGCAGCTCTTCACTTACACAGCCAGTTTTGAAGCTTGGCGTATGTTTAATGGGCCAAATGGACTTGACTCTAGACCTTTCTAAATGGGATAGCCAGGCCAAGGTTTCTACCTTCTTTGCATTTTTAGTATTCTGATGTGTAAAGCAAGAGTGTTCATAAAATTGTTTGATAAAATATATGTAATTTACTTAGCATATTTCCCAACATTCAGTGACCAATAGCATAACCATGCTTTATTACGTTAGTCTGCTTACAGAAGTGAACATGCAACATGTAACCTAACATCTTCTCATTACCACCAACACTCTCCAATCTCTAAACCAAGTGTTTGACTCTAGAAATATGCAATATCTAGGAGTCCCAGAAGGAATCTCATAAACTTTGGTTGATACTGTCACGTCTGGCTGTCTGAAGTCCGTCCTGGATGTCTTTGGTGTCCTCCAAATCTTCCCAGGGCCTGAGATTAACATATCCACGGATAGCGTTTACCAATATTGTTTCCTCCTTGCTATTCATCCTTGTCCTGCTTCTCTTCCTCCTGTAGCTCCTAGCTATTTCTTACAGTGCTTCTTTGTAGAAGAGAGAGTTCAATCCTGCTTAAAATATTCTAATATATTGGACTGCACTATAGTTGGCCTCAATGGACCTGAAGCATATATTAAAAGACAAATAAGTACAATAGTAATAGTGGCAAATGAACACATTTAAAGCAATAGTTGGAAATGACACAGCAGATATTACTTAAGAAATACTCAGCTTTGTGTGAAATCAAGAATGTAGTCTAAGCATTATGCCAGCTAAAGGACTACTTCCTAGATACCTAGAAAATGGCATGAAACCAGGAGATTTTATATTTTTAAGTACAAAAGGAAGTTAAATCCCTCACCTAACGAAAATTCTACAAGGAATCAGACCCAAGATGAAAGAGGAGCAATGAAGTTGTGAACTCAGGCTTCTTCTTGTTTCTCCCTTATCATTTTCAACAGAGAACTTGATAGGAGGTGGCTATGAAAATCTCTGCCTCACTCCTGCTGTCTGGATAGAAAGAATAAAACATCAAGGAGGGTTGGGGCAGTGCTTAGGTCCAAAGATCAACCTTACTCTGAAATACCAAGGTGTCTCCTGATTCTAAGCCATTGGAAATCTGTTTCATGCAGCCATAACCAATCCTGACCATTAAGTTATTTACTCCTCAGTGAAACAGTGAGGGGGAATCACGGCATTTTGCAGTTGGACAGGACTCCGAAACATTAGCCAATTTCCCCATGGCTCCTTGTTAGTTAATTGCAGAGCTGTGATTCAAGTCTCGGTTCCAAAGCATATGACCCTCAATCTACACTGTAATTACTAGACAAATAGTAGATGTTATGTTATTATTGTTATGTTTATAATATTCACTTCTCCTCTCCAAATTGCTGATATTTTCCTATAAAGCATTTATTAGTTAGACACTTCTAGATTATTGAGTATCTAAATAAAAACTCAATTTTCTGTTAATCATTTTCAAATGTCACAGTTTTCACTAACAAGTTGTAAGACAGCTTCATGCACTTTAATTTCCTCTGAAAAAGAAATTCACTGCCACCTTGTAAAAGACTAGCATTCCACCTACAGCTTTGGAATACTAATGCCCTACCTGAACAACCAGGCTAAGCAGTGTAATTCACATATGTGTTGCAATTTCTCTCCCATTGTATTATAAGGGAATCTCGCATAGTTTTGATATATTGTATGAATTAGGCCAACAAAGTGCTGCGCTATGTCTTCATTAAAATAGGAGAAGGTAATAATGCAACCATGTAGCGTGGTCCTGCAGGCTCTGAGTTATGAACATTCAATAGTGTCTCTTTACTTGTGCTTAAGTTGGCATTTGTGAGCAGCATATAATCAATTAATCAATAATCCAATTTTCTCTTAAAGAGATGGTGCATCATTTAAAAAAAATTCAGAGACTATTGTATGATTTTATGAAAAGAGCTGCTTCAGCAGAGAAAGTTGTTTGAAAACATTGAAAGCCCTTTTCAGGGATGATGATTTTGCTTAACTAAGCCAAAAGTGGAATTGGATGCCAATGTTCAGTTCCAGAACCTTTTTATTATTTCCCAACTGCTAGAAAGAAAGCACCAATTGAGGACTGCTAGCAAGAATGTATTGTTTTCATTTGCGATTAGATATGTGTAAGTGAATTCATCTATGAAATGCACAGGAAAAGTAAAGTAATGCTAAAACTTACACTTTAAAACTAATTGATTCTGTCCAATTACTTACAAATTGCGAAGCCTATGCTTAGGCACCTAATTTGTCTCCTGCAACAGCAGGGCATCTAGCGTGATGCTACCAGGGTGATAAAAATGAAAGCTATTTTAAGACAAAATTCTTGACCCTCTCAAAATTTGTACATACGTGGATTAATATGTCCTTTCCTATGATGATTTTTAAAAAACATTGAACAAATACCAATTTTTAGATCAAATCACATCCTTTTGAAGTCCAAAGGCAGAAAATGGATAGCTTAGAGATCTATGCCCCCCTTTTCAGCAATGTATCAGTAATGATAATAGCTGTATATTCTTTTGCTAATACACATATATATTCTCTCCAACTGAACCACAATGTGCATGAAAGAAGACACTTGGAATGCCTCTTCTCTAGCATAGTCCCTCAAGTTCTTGACTATGACAATGATATGAGTGCCAAAAAAGTAAGTAATTTTTCCTTTGGAATGGTGAAATAAATGCAGGTTGGATTTTTGTGCTGTGATAACTTTACAGGAAGAGGTGTATTAAGCCTGAGGTTCTATCCCACTCCACTGGCAGAATGACATTGTTTTCCTTTTACTTTCTCTCCTAAATATAAGTACTATTAGGTCTTCCTTCATTCCTCAATTTTTATTGTAGGTTCTCAAACATAGTTCTCATTGCACACTGGGATTACAGTTTCTCTTTCATTATACCTTCACTTTTCCTTATTGGAAATTTGCCAATAAAGGGGCAATTAGAATCGAGCTGAAGCCATTAATCATGAGAGAATGGGGTGGTGGTGGTGATGAGAAGTAAGCTGTGAGATGTTCAGAAGTAATTGGACTTTATTATACTGGAGTTCAGTGCATCCTCCTTAGCCAGACCTCTTTTCCTTTTTAGATCTCTACACTGTCATTATAAGACTAGTATTTAAATGTGCTATTAAATGACTGCAAATGTGATCTGAGACAGTATAAATGAAAACTTTTAATCACTGCTGAGAAATGTATTTTTGTATTGTGACTGGAGTCTTGAATTTTTAAAGCAGTGCTGAGGCTTTTTTATTGCAGTGAAATCTGTTAAGCATCAGATTAAGAAAATGTTGTCTCCAGTTTATTGCAGAATTATTGGGAGGAGTGGTATGCCACCTGTCGTTATCCAAGGGACTTGATATAAAACTAGGGCCAGCCAGATAGCTCAGTGGATTAAAAAGCCTGACTAGGCAGACACAGGGACCAGGGTTCCATCCCCAGCTTGCCACTCTGGCCCTGCCTCCAGGGCACACTGAGACAGGGACTGTGACTGGGCATGGTGGCACACACCTGTAATCCCAGCACTTGGGAGGCTGAAAACAGGAGGATCACTACAAGTCTGATCTGTGAAGTGAGACCCCGCAGACCATGTACTTCTTTAAATACATAAAACAAAAATTAAAAAAGAGTAAAACTAAAAGACAATGAACTTTATTTTTTAATGACTTAAAGCTGAGATTCATATTTAATACTGGGCCTGGGGGTATTTCTCATGGATCTGTTCACTTTCTAAAAGTTTTAGGCCTTGAGATGTAAAGTGGTAGACTTGAGATGTGCAGTTTGCAAATTCTATGCCAGCATTTCTTTCCTTTCCAAAACCATGTAATTAAGCCCTCGACTGAATGAAGTAACATGCCAGTGGCAGTGTACGACATTTTGATTGGGAAAGCCTTCTCCCAGCTAAAACCTGTCTACTCCAGGACAAAAAGGTCATGTGACATCTCATGAGTAGAACTGTTAAGATGCAGCCTGAGCTCCTTTCTTTTTTCCCCAAGGATGGCTGCTGTGGTCACATGGCACCCATTCCATCCAGTGAAATGGTGCTTCCTAACTTCCCTTACCCAAGCATCTCTGCTCCCTGCAGACCTACATCTTACAGCTACCTGCCCTGGGGAGTCAGTGGCCTTGATAAGCAGTCATTCACTTCCTTTAATTTATGCCACAATGTCATATATATCATAACCCTAAATAATCTAGTGTCCAATATCAGCTGTAGAGCCAGAGAGAAACTACATCAGGTTAAAGGGAGAAACTGTCTAGTTTTCATCAAGTAAGCTTTTATAAATTCCTAAATGTTGACTAGAGAGGGTTACAAATTATATTTGAATCTTGTACTTAATTTATCTTTTAGCCCATAGATTTTTAATCTTTTTTTACTAGCACTTAAAATTTAGGCAAAAGATGATGATTTGGGTTGGTATGTTAACCTTTCACAACAAAAACATCAGGGACACCTAAAAGGAAATATGAACTCTACAATATTATTAAATACTGAAGATGAATAGCTGAATCTCATATGATCCCTGGTATACTTAGGTGGAGAGCAGGAGCTGAATCAAACAGAACTTCTCTTTGTTCTTTCAGTCCCTTGCATAAACTGAAAGAGCATTTATTCATGGACTTCATTATAAAACCTTTCTAGGGATGGATTTTGCTGATTTGTAGTCTAATTGAAGATTCAGATCACATCACAAAGTCTGTACTCAAAACAGGTTCAGCTCAGACTAATTAATGGGATTAGGTAACCAGTTGGTTCTGTTTCTATTTCTAGGACTCTTATATTTTGAGAAAATGTAAGTGGCATTGTGGCTTATAAGTTCACCCTTTAAAATCCCTCCTTATAGAGCTGGGGAGATGGCTCTGTGGAACAAGCGCTTTCTTGACAAGTGCAAGGGCCTGAGTTCAATTCCCATGTCTGCCAAAATAAATACATAAAACAATAACATAAAATAAAATCCCTCCTTTCACCTTTCCTTCAAATCACACAGCTCATAAGGAGCAGTTTGCACATCCTTTCTTGAACGACGCACTGCAGTTATCACTTGAATACAACACTCCCCTTGACTGTTGCTTTTGGCCATGTCTTCTTTGATTCGGAAGGCTTTACATCTGTGGATATTTTTCTGGCAAATGAAGTTCAAGAGCCATTATAGGCTTTAGTGGACACAGTGTAGTAGTGGGAGAACTGGTTTTTAAATGGTGAGTTGAATAAGTTATTTGTCTACACTCATCTAATAGGCAGCATTATGGATGCTCAGATTGCTGAAATATTTACCCATTGATTGGCAAATGTTTGCCATCAGAGACTTCCCAGTGTTTCCCACTTTCTCCATTCTGATTGGAGAGTGCCTGTGTCAGTTGACTTCCAAGTCTTGTGTCTGAGACACCAACATTCACATAAATCTCAGGTAGAGTTTTCCCCACATGGATGCCCTGTGCCTGTGTGTTGGCTCACAATGGCCTCAGGTCTCCTCTTGCTTCTCTGTCTCTATGAGATTGTGACACTTGTGCAGATTAGTGGTCCTTTAGATACACTTTCACAGTTTCAATGGAAACTTCAGGGAAATTAAATATATATATATATATATATATATATATATATATATATATATATAGAGAGAGAGAGAGAGAGAGAGAGAGAGAGAGAGAAGGGTGAGGCAAGCTGTGGTTCTGGGTCTCCACTGTACTGACTGTTAGTGTTTAACCATCATCCACTGTATTGAGCTCTGTTCTATGGAGACAACTCTAGCTGCCCTGTAACCCCAAAAGTGTTCAAAGAGTATTGTGTAATATATGATGGCAGGCTTTATAATATTCATAAATGCTTTCTGAAACTTTTATTGTTTTTAATCTTATTTACCACAGTATTCAAATTCAATGAAGAAAACACTTAAAAGATACACAGAAAAAAATCTATAAAAATGTATTCATTGTTACATGACCTCAAATAATTTACTATTAAAATTGGGTATATATTTTGTGTCTGTGGGTGTGTAGTAGTGAATTCATCATATTACACCTACTTACTTGTATAATGTTTAAAACATTTAGTGATATATTTTGAACAAAGTTCATAGATAAGAAATTTGTAAGTGTTGTGAAGAAACTTGAAATTCAATTAATTTTATTTTCTGGCAAGGAAGAAAAATCCCTAATCTCTGCCATTTCTGTCAGGCTTCCTCATTGAAGCCACTGTGACAAGTCAACATTGCCTTACTGTGCTTTACTTTTGGACTTTTCTACCTCTTGTTTAATCTCTGTCCTGGTTGTGCCCTCCTTTGCATCAAAGTGGAAGGATGGGCTGTTGGCCCAGAGAGCAACAAGGAGCTGGTCGAAGAAATTCATGGTCCTGGGACGAGGTGAATCTTTTGGGTGACCCTTTTAGCCTACTTCAATTTCCTCATTTTGAGACCATGCTTCTTATGTCAAAGTAGAAAACTCTAGAGAAGTTTTCTACATGTCAGAAAAAAATCAGGTGTCTTAAAACTGTCTCACTGATATTTGTACTTCAATAAAATAAAATAATAAAGATGAAATAAAAATATAATGTGCATACTGTAAAAAAATCATGCTTACTAATTCCATGTCTTTTGGTGAAATGCTGTATGCACATTATAAGGAAAATGATAGGATGTGTTTGGAAATAGATGATATTGGAAAATATCTAGATGTCAATTCACTACTGTGAGGTGTTGAAACCTGTGTCTTGCCACTTCTCTTGTTCTTGTGTAGATGATAGTGCTTAGTGATTGAATGTCTGCAAGAGAAATGTGAGGCCAATCAATGTCAAATATAAGCGTCACCACTGTAGCAGTGGCTGACCACAAGGTAGTCCACGTTGTTATATCCACTAATCAGTTCACCAAGCCAGGAGGCCAGCAGGATATAGTAGTGGGCAGCAGACAAGTACAAGTATTACTGGTTAACAAAAAAGATGAACAAGTGTCAAAATGTGACTCATTAATTTAGTTCAAAGCTAAAATTGTGCTAATATTTCTGAAATGAAAAGCTTCCTTTCTCAAATCTAAAATCTCTACAGCTGGCAATATTGGCAGTGCTAATGAGGCCCAGTAGAGAATGATTTCTGATAAGAAGCACCAGTGGTGAGTGTAGGTGATTAGGAGAGATGACTGAGAAACAGTGAGTAAGATGGCAGGCTGCAGCAGCGTGGCTCGGAACTGGGAGTGTTCTCCTCCACTGTGGTCAGATGTTACAGAGAGCATCCCAAATTTTCAACACTTATATCATTGTCATACATCAGATGTCAGCAAACATGTAGTAGCCAGAGAGCTGATATTTCAGATGCTGACAGCCACATAGTCTGTATTTCATTACCCAATTCTGTCACATTCCCATAAAACAAACACAAGTGATACATGAATTAATGAGTATAGCTTTGTTCCTACAGAAAGTATGCAAAAACAATCTGGACCATAGTTTACACACAGATCATATTTCTTTACCCCAGTTCTAGCTCCTTACCTTTGGATCCCAAACCTGTATTAAGAATTTAAGTTATTAATGTGTTTTTCTGCCAGGATTAATCTTCTTCCAAGACTATGTGCTACTCAAATTTCCCACAGTGTCTTGTTTTGAGGAGTATGGAGCAGATAAGAGAGATGTTAGCACATGCTTAGTCTACCATTTTGATTCCTGACTTTTTTCTGTAAATTTTGGTTTTAAAATAATAGTAGTATTCATTAATTGGTTCTTCCTTTTGGAGAAGGCATAAGGAATGTGACCCACGTTGGTCTCAGGGGACCTATCTGTATCCCTGTGGCCATGCTGTCCTGTGAGTCATTGTGCTATCCTGTGATTTATTGGATCATCTGACCATAGCCAATCTTCTCAAAACTATTTTTATTCTTAGTGCAGTACTGATGGTGGTGGTTTATTTCTTTTCCTTTTTTTTTCTGGTGAAGGCTGGCTTAGCAGACCCAGTGCTTAAGGATGGCTCTTTTTCCCAGTTAACAAAAACTACCTCCAAAGACATCAATTTGCACAGAGAATCTGAAGAGGTCCTTTGAATGCAAACCAGCATGATACTTGCACTGAGTGAAGGAGTTGAAATTTGCTATCCATGGAAAGGCACATAAACGTGAGGGTGTGATGAGGGGAACAGAGGTCCTTCTCCTGTGGAAGGGGTGTTCCACGCTGCTCAGCGTCACTGAGGTATTGATCACATGGGCTTTGTTCTTGACTCCTTTTGCTTTGGAAAGGTTGTTCCAATCCAGGCAGAAACATCTATGAACTCACTAATGAGCAAACAGGCTGTGGTAGTTATGTGAAGTTCACTGTTTTTAGATCTGCTATTCAGAGAGAACCTGCTCTTTCAGACACTATTAACTCTGTTCTTCACTAGAAGCAGAGTGAAAGAATTTATGGCAATTTATGACACTGTGTGCTGTAGTTAGACCTTTACATATGCATGCTCACCTGCATATACCTGTATGCATTTATGTTTATGTATGTGTGTACATATATTTATGCAAGTATGTGTTGCACACACATATACATGCATACCCTGAAGGAGTAGTAATAAGGTGCAATCTGGTTTATTTCTAAAATTACTTTTAAGTGTCTTAAACTATTTGTTTGATGGTATTATTCTTATGCACATGTTCTAAACAGTCATCTTAAAAGTTAGAGGTCACTTGAGATATATGGATGGGAGCAAGAGGACAAATAAGTCTTAATCTCAAATCATGCTTTTGATGCTCCAGATGGTTTCTCTGTCAACTCTGAAAGACAATAATAGCAGTTTTAGTCTACATCCTTTGTTCCCCATGTGTTGTCCTACAGGGAAAAATGGTTCTGTCACACTTAAGTGGCTTACACACTAGGTACTGAGCAAGAACTCTATTATCAAGTTGGAGTTACTGAGACTGATAATCAGGGCCTGGCCAGTACTGATGAGAGACTTATTTTCCAGGTTTTGGATGTGATGCCTGAGTAGCTTAATTATTTGCAGAGTGAAGATGTTCTTTTTACAAAGTGTGTAACTGTTCACTCTCTGAAAGGGCACCTGGAAGAGCAGAGAAAGCTCATAGCTCACTTCCCACAGCTTCACACTCCAGTGAGCTCTGCTGCTGGACACTATAACTTGCACAATGGAGACAGGACTCATAGTCCTGTGTCACTTAAAGAGCAAGGGTTCAGATCAAAGGAGATAATATGCGTAACCCTGAGAAAATTATGCATCATAATGCAAATTGATTTTTGTTGTTGATCTCTGATGTGGAGGAAAGGCTGCAGTTAGAGACAACACTCCTTAAGTGCTCACACCTGCTGAAGGAGGAGTCTAAAAAAGGTATATCTTTCTCAGAAGGCTACAAAGTTGTACAATTTACTCATGTGAAAAGCACATGGAAATCCATTGCCTTTTCCAGAATGCAATTCGTGGTACCAATGGGGAATCTTCTTTCTCATAAATTATGACAAAACTCAGGTAAAAACATAATATAATGGCGGTCTCAAGAACCTGGCAAGAGCATGAAGGAGGGAAAGATACAGAAAGGATGATAAATGGATATAAAAGATATAATCAGAGGGATGAAATAACTTCTAATTTTCTGTTGTACAATAGGATGACTATGATTAACAATAATTACCTGAATATGGCTGGTAAGATTTAGCATGTTCCTAGTACAAAGAAATTATCTATGTCTGAGACACTATATCTAACAATTATTCTAATCTAGTTAATCCTTATACATCATATACTCATCTTGAAATGCCACACCATAGTCCAGCAACATACAGTCTGTATTCATCAATGAAAATAATATTGATGAATATAGGCAACAGAGATTTATTAATATAAACAAAATAAAAGATAAAAAAGTTGATATATTAATAAAATCACTCTGCCATGTAGAATCATACACATATCACAGCCCTTTATTTTAATAAAACAAGTTAAAATATTTTTAAGAATTACCACACCAAAAGAATATGTATTAGGTGATTCCAGATTTTGTTCAAATTGTACTTCTGCCATTCATAACTTTTCAGGGGAGGGGACTATTTTTCTGGAAATGAGGTCTTCCTAGGTGTTAGACAATTGCTGGATTTTTTTCCCTTTGGAAATTTGATCACTAGTAAGTCAGAGATGAAGAAATAGAGTTCAAAGAGATGCACGTTGGCTTA
The DNA here is from genome assembly GCA_004027165.1 of Ctenomys sociabilis. Classification (NCBI taxonomy): domain Eukaryota; kingdom Metazoa; phylum Chordata; class Mammalia; order Rodentia; family Ctenomyidae; genus Ctenomys; species Ctenomys sociabilis. Next base: position 28,878 of record PVKA01006064.1, on the reverse strand, counting down.
GCATTGTGAAGAGGCAAAGAGGAAAGAGCAAGTGGGAGGTCCTAGAAAGCCCCTGGGGCATCAGTGCTTTGGAGTTTTCTTTCTTTGTTTTGTTTTGCAGTATCAGGGACTGAACTCAGGACCCTGCACTTGCCAGCCAGGTGCTTATTCTGCTAAACTATCTCCCTGGCCCTCCTTGAAGTTTTAACAATGATAGTGAACACTCTGCACAGGGGGGAGATCACCAGGATTTGAGACATTTCTCTCCCTCTCTCTCTCTCTCTCTCTTTGTTACATTTTTATGTTTTCTTTAATTGCTAGATTGATGAAAAGTGTGATTAAAACAAGATCCTCAGCAAAATATGAGCCTAGCACTTATAACTGGCGCTACTGACTTCGCCTCCCTGTGTGACACTGTACGGGATTCACCCACCATGACTACATATCCTACTGATCTTTGAAGACAGTCACCAGAATACACACGAAGTATTGCTGTAATATCCTTGTGTACAATAACACCATCAAGTATTCAGTATTATGATATCAAATGATTGTGGTGCTACCAGGTCTGATTTTAGTTCCATCATATTACCCAAAGGTGCGAATACTGTCTCATATGAAAATTCAAAGTGTAATGGATAAGAGTAAAACTGTGCTGGTACACAGTTGTTATCTAAGCACTGGGAAGGCTGAGGCAGGAGGATAGTGAATTCAAAGCAATCTGGGCTGTACAATGTCTTCTAATCCAGTATGGGCTATGCAGTAAAGACCTGTCTCAAACAAACAGCAAAGCCAAAACCAAAACAATAATAAGTGAAGACAAAAAAAAAAAAAAAAAAAAAAACCACAGATGCAGGAAATGGGCCATTTTTAAGATGGCCAATGGGGAAGAAAAGAAGAGAAGACTGAGGATCTCTGGGAAATCACTCTCTTCTCAGATTTTCATACAAAAGAACCACCGTTTGGAACAATGATATCTGATGGACATAATGGAACATGGTTTGGTAAATGCAAAAAACACACCAGGGTTTGGTAGGAGGTGGGAATCCATGGATCAGTAGAACAATTCTACAGAACTATCAGTTCTATCACTGAGAGAACTCTGTGGTTAGGGCCTGGCCATCGTCCCTGGCCAGGTTCCCACATGGCTGCTTCCTCAGAGCACTGGAGAGAACAAAGGAACCATCTCTTTAATTTTCATCTTGCCAGACTATCACTCTTTAACACAGATGTGGTGCTTATTTTTATATTCCCATCAGTTAGAGCAATATCTACAAGCTAAGCAATTTGTGTAAGTTTCTGTATGAGTAAATAGAATCTGGAATATGTCAAACCATCACTGTATGTTTTGTTTCCAAATCAAAGGTATTCAAAGTGCTACTTAATTTGTGCAACGTTTATTAAATACTCCAGTAACAGCTTATGTTTTATGTGTTTAAGTTAGGAAGAGCCTTCAATACATCCTAAAATACAATACTCTCATTTTTCACATGAGACACTTAATTAGTTAATGGTTGCTAAGAGCTTTATGGAAGAGAGGTGTTATTTAATTGCTGCCCTTTGCCTTTTTCGTCTTCCTAAATTTTAAAAATTGCTTAGCAGCCTCCCAAAAGATGGCTTCCTCATTAGACATCCTCCTGCTACTCCCCTCTTCCTTTTTTGGGTGTGCACAGAAATGTGTTGAGTTCATTTAGCAGGGAAACATGAGGAAGGAGGATTGGTTGGCAAAGGACTCCTTGGATGAGTCTAGCATATTGCTCTTTGCTTTGCACTAGTTTCCCCAGCATGTGATTTTGGACCGGATGGAATTTCAGGACATGAGAAAAGTGCCTTCTTAAACTTTACAGCCTGGTTGCCTGTCCTGCCTCAATGTAGTCCAGCCATGGGTGTGAATAGATGAAGTTTTGGTGATACAGACTGGGCTGCAGGACAGGGAGAGGCTGCCAGAGGTCTTCGGTTACTTTGTTTTTCTCTCTCATCGCATGTCCCCTTTCAGCTGCTGTCTTGGCAATTCTTTTCATTTCATTATGCCCTGTACTAAAGGATAAAAGCTTAGAAAACATTCCCCACAGTCCTCAAACTCTGAGTCAGTGAGTGCTGAGGTGAGCAGTGCTTTAATTGTTCCTTTTTTCTTTAGCTTGAAGCAACCAAAAAAAAGCCTGCTCTCTAACAGGGCTAACAGACTTATTTAGCAGGACAAATTTCCATCGAAACATTTTTCTTTCCTTTAAACATAACCTTTGTGTAATACTAGACTGTTTAGCCATTGTTCTGAGCCTTGGTTGTGCAATTAGACTGAGCCAGTTAAGGGAGAGAGTTCGCTCCTTTCTGTATAATACAAATATACCACCTGAGAGTCCATGCATGTCAGTACTTTCATGTAACTTATTGCATAAGGCTTTCCCTGTACACTGGGGTATGGGGGAGGATGTCCCCTTTGGTCCTTGAAGTTGGTAGTTATTGCTTTATGTGGAAGTTGAGGCTGCTTTATAGTTGCATTTTATATGATGGTGTATATCTCCTATTATGTGGTGGTGAACTTGAATACACCATTGTGGGTACATAGGTATAATTGCAATCAAAGAAGTTAATGTTTAGTAACCCTAGTGTCAAACAAGGTATTCATGTGACTGAAGTATGAGTAAGTATGAACATAGGTATATATGTCCCTACTCCATTCACCCCATGCCATTTTCATTCCCACACACTGGTTTAGACCTGACAGTGCTTTGCAAGTAGAGGACCCAGACGTGGCTACTGCACATGCACACAATTTAATTTGCGGGGCTCAGGGCAGCTTTGAGATTACTCAGACAATAGATGACAAAATGCTGAGAGGATAAAAGAAGAGGCAGCGACTGGAAACAGTTTGTTGTTTATCTGAGAAATGCAGTGCATTTTGCTAAAAACCTGTACTTAACCACAGTTATCTTGTTAAAGATGCAGGAGCCTCTATTCTCACAGAGATTTTGATTGCTTTGACAAGACACCTGTGACTTATAATCAATGACCCAGTTCTCCAGCAGGAGATATTTGCTTTCAGAAAAAAAATAAATAAGATGTAAATGTGGCCAGAGAAAGAATTTAATGGAAGAAGATATTTGAATTGTTGTGATATAACAACAATTTTTGGTTCCCTCAAACTCATGCACAGTCTTACGTTAATGATAATGGCTGTTTGGGAGAGAGAGGCTTTGGGAAGTCATTGATTACATCATGAGGGTAGAACTACTGCAATTCGGTCTGGCTAAAGAAGTAAAGAAAGGAAGCAAGCCAAGGGATAGTACATAAGGATTATTTGGGCTCTATAGAGAGCAGAGCCCCTTGTAAGGGACTACAGCATCTTGTTAGTCCTTCCAGCCTCCAAAACTGTGAGTTAACTATGTCACTGTTTTTATTAATATAGCCTCACTTTATCTATATCTGTGTAGACTGATTATAGCTGTTAAAAGCTGACTCTTACATTCAGTATAAGATACAATGTACTTTAGAAGGTAGGTTGACTGAGGCAGGATAGTAGCCAAGAATTTTCTTTTTCTAAAAAAATGTATATTTTTCTATAAAATATGAACTTTAGTAGAAACAAACTGCTAGAGTGAACCATTATGACACATATAGACATGTATATTTCTGACCTCACATATCTGTGATTGATGCTATTGCATGTTTGAGATGCCCTTCATAACTAGTAGCCCCCCAAAATTCATAATTTTTGATAATTTTTAATAGTATTATGGAGTGTACAATCACTTGGACTTCTTTAGTGGAAATTTTGCTGTTCTTTTGAAATTGTCATTCTTCTGTGACACAAACACCAACAATTACATCCTGCTCCGTGACCCATAACTCCTATTCCAAAGCTCTTCTATTTATGTACTCTTAAGGATTTTTTCTTCTGACAAATTCCTTAAGTTGCAACAGTCATTCAGTCTTGGCTTTTACAGTTTAAGTAATGCTAATACCTACTCACTGTTTTGACCTTCACACTTCTCTCCCTTGCTCCTGATAGGTGACAGAATTTGGCAAGAAGGAGCTAATTTCCTGGGGTCAATGAAGTACACTTTGTTGCATTCTGTTTTCTTAGTTAGATTATTTTTTGGAAACTTAAAAATCTCACTGAATAGAACCCAGGGAGAGGGAACTTTCTCAAATGGGTCTTTTGTGTTTAGTAAGGATTTTCATTATTGAGATTTACTTCCTTTTTTACATTACCAACTAAAATTGTTGGATTCTATATGTGTGTGTGTGTGTGTGTGTTTCTGAATATATGTTTGTATGATTCTGAATATCTATGTAATATATTCAGTTCAATTCAATTCCCAAACATAAGCATTCATCACAATTCTGCTTTCACTTACAAACTCATCACATGACAAACAAAACATATCTATCTTCCCCACACAAACACACACAAATCTATGTCTATATGTCTGTATCTATATATTTATATCTATATCTACATCTGTGTCATCTATATCTGTATCATCCATACCTATATCTATATAATCTATATCATCCATGTCTTTATCTTATCAATACCTGTACTGATATTTAGTTCAAGCAAGATATATACATACATGAATATATACATATATACATATATATACACACACACACATATATATGCACGTTCATACATATACACTGTGGTTCAGAAGCTTAATTTGTTTTACAGTTTTGGGGAATGCAACTGCATCTGTGTTTGTGTGGGGAAGATGACCATGGCTGGGTCTGTCATGTGGCGGTTTGTGAACAGAAGCAAAATTTTGATGAGTGCTTATGTTTGGAAACTGAGTTGTTTGCAAATAGAAATGACTATGAACTGAGAAATATAGATCTAGATCTAGGTATATATCTCCATACAACTTCAAAATTATTGATGAAAAGGACAAGACACAAGAGAAGTATCTAAGAATGTAGGTAGGATCTAAATTAAAGTAAGACTATTATTTTTGGAAACCAAGGAGACGAGTGATTTGTCTGTTTTGTAAAGGGGCAAAAATGCACAAAAGAGACAATAATACCACTTCATCTATGAGCCAACCTTCATGAACTTGTCTTACCCGAATAGCCTAAATGTTCCATGGACTCAAGGGCTTTATAATATTTATAATTCTTACTCTGATCTAAAAGACTAATACACAGACTGTCTTCTGCCCAAAATCTTAATCTCACTCAGCTGTGGGAAGGTTTCAATGAGGAGAGGAAAGTTGCCAGACAGAAACAAGTATGTTAGACTCATTTTTTCTCTTTCCTCTTTCTCATATTGATTTATCAGCCACCTGGGACACCGACATTCTCTCAATGTCATGCCATTCCTGGAATTAACAATCTGATAAAAAGAATGAAAGTTGATAAAGGAACACTTTAGGGAGTTTTTGGTCTTTTTAATTCCTCAAGCCTCTCTTTTTTTGATACAGTGATGAGGACAAAACAGAAGGCCTTGTACATGCTAGATAAATACTCTGCTACTGAGCACAGTTTCAGATCAGATACATTTTTAATCCCTTTTGTGGTATACAGCTACCTTTGAACAGAAGTATGTATCATATCCCTAATATTAAAAATATAGATATTTAAAACTGTGTATAGTATATATATCATTATGCACTATATATTACTGGCTTTAGGGTTGTGAACTTATTTATTATAAGAAGATCCCAGGTGCCAGAGCCAATCAGAGCAGGGAAAAAACACTGTATGAATTAGAACATAAGAAAACTCACCCATTAATGATGTGTCCAAGGTTGAAGGAATTAGCAGAACAAAGCTACTCTACAATTTTTATTAATAATAAATAGAAATAATAAAATCCTAGTCTTGACTTAGCTCTTTTGAGACACGCATATCACATAATTAATCTTTATCATTCATTATGAAGTTTCAAACAACTCTTCAGAAGAAAGATTGTAAAAACAAATCTTGACATGCTGCTAAGTGTTTAATATAAATGTATTATTTCTCAATGGATTAAGCATGGAAAGCTCGAAACTTTGACATTCTCTTCCTGAGTCAAAATATGACTCTGAGAACTAGGTGCACAGAGCCTTATTTTTTCAGTTTGAACTGTGGTGGACAGAATCCTACTGATCCAACTTTTACTGAATGGTCAAGGGCAGGATAAAAGGTCCAGAGGCTAAGACAGTATACTTCTGAGACAGTGAAGGAATCCTGAGGAGTATCTAGTGTTCCAGATCAAATAATCATCCAAACTAGAGAAGACTTCATGTGGGCAGCACAGCGGTTGGAATGCAAATCCAGTAAAAAACAAAACAAACTAAAAAAATGGAAAAGGACATGAAGGTAATAGAATTATGAAGAAAATCCAAGACTTTCCAACCTTTTAAAGGTAATTAGTGTGGGATAATAACTGTATAGATGACCTAGTTCTGGGACACCTACGATTTTGGCCAAGAATTCAAGTCTTCCCCTTTCTTTCCTTCACCTATACAACAATGGACTGGGATAATCTGTTAACTTTGATTATATGCTATGGATAAAATCTCCCTACATTGCTGTGTTGAAATCTAAGTCTTTATCCTAGATGTACAAGTATTTAGAATGTCTGGGTACTCAATAATACCAGCACTTTGTGCAAAGGTTGTCATGCAAACTCTAACAGAAAAGCGAAGAAAATATTACTCTCATGATAAGCAAGAACAAATGAAGCCATGTTGAGCTGAGAATGTTGTACTGCCCAGTGCATAAGCTCATTCTTTAAAATTCGACTGGGGAATGATGGAGAGATTGCTTTGCCTCTGAAGCTTTCTAGAGTCTAATCAAAAATAGGGAGGACAGATTTCCTACTCTCAGAAATAATAGGATGAGTCTTTCTGTATATATGTATATATATGTCTCTGTACAAGGTCACTCTGACAGCCTCTGAACGTAGAGGTAACTGTGTTCAAACTAAACAGTCTTTGCTCTCCTCACTTTCTAAACAGTAGTGTATCATGTTTATGCTTTTGTTCCTGTGATTGTTATCCAAGGGAGAGCACTCTATCTCATCCTCTATACCATTTATTTATTTATTTATTTAATTTATTTATTATCCATTCATTAAATTGGCTTTCTCAGTAAACTATTTAGTGAATATCTTCAATTTTATATATATATGTATATATATATATATATATATATATATATATATATATATATATATATTCTTGTCCTCAGTGAATAGTACATACTCTAAAATATATATATATATATATATATATATATATATATATTCCATTAATATTTGTTGGATTGAAACTGTCAGTAAACTAGCACTTTGAAATGTATAAAAATTGAAGGTATGTACAGGTAGAAATGTTTGAAAATTGAGGCAGGGCAGAGTATGGTCAATGTGAACTCAATTAATGCATCAAAATAATTCAGGTGTTAAATAGGACTTTCTACCAGCAACTGTATCTGAGGCTGTCTTGCCTCTTTCCCCTTGTTTTCTTTGTAGGGGTTGCCAAGAGTAAATAGCTCTGTTCTTAGGCTTAGAATCATTTTGAAATTTTAAACAAAAGCTGGCTGTTACTTGATGCTCTTTGAGTGAGCAATTTCACTTAAGCAAATTTTACAAACAAGTGCTTAACTTTAGCGTTTACTCCCGTTCTCTAATTGGTCTAAATGTGAAATTAAATTAGCTGCTGATGAACAGTTCCTGTACTGTTAAAATTATGATTTTTTCCAGAAGAGAGGAGACGGCATACATTACTCTCCTTGGGACTTTTTCATCAAAACTTTAATGAATCACATAGAAACATGCTCAGTTAGTCTTCATGGTGACAAGTCAAATGTACATCAGCTTACAGTCAGGGGAGTTTATTTAGAGGACATCCACAGGTTCACATTCTCTTCAGTAACTTTTCTCATGAATCTCCAAGACTGACCTATCAGTTGCTGTGCTTTCATACTATTAGACAAACCCTTGATAAGCTGTATCAGCAGGAAGAATTAAATGGCAGGCCTTTAAATATCGTTTTTAATTTAAGCCATAGACACTTGACTCATGCACTCACTATTTCTTATGGAAGAATGAACACAGAATCATTATAGCTTCATATTCTTTTCTTCTTGCAGAAAACTTCAGAAACTAAAATATAAAGAACAAAGTACAAATTACATAGCCATTTCTCTGTGTCTCTCTGTCTCTTTTTTTAATATTTATTTTATTTTTTATTTTATTGACATACAAATATCAATCAGACAGTTTCAAGACACCTTAACAAGACAGATTCAATAAATTAATACATTGCAAACTGTTTTCATAATGTTTTGGTATCATACAAGGTGCATACATGATATTATATTTACAGATATTATTTTAGCAGATGTCTCTTATCAGTAAATTAAGAGTGTAGCTGCTTACTTATCTTATTTTTTATACCTGAATTATATCAAAAATTCAGTAATTATTTTCCTAGTGGATGACCATAGTACTAGAAGCCGACATAATATCCTGTCCAACCACCATTAGTGCAGATCTTGCTTCTCATAGGATTATGTAGAAGCACAGCGTTATCTATCCCAACTGTACTGTCTATGCACACACATCATGATTTTTTCTTTCTATACCCCTTCCTTTGTCTACACCTGTCAAACGTGGGCACTCCATTGTCATTCAACTAACTTAGGTGCTTGAACTCGACACCACAATCCAACACAGTCCAGCATTCCACAACCATAGTGAGTTATTCAAAGAAGTTGTCAACCATAGCCATTTACAGCTCAGCTTAATATTATGGCCCCGCGATGTATGCTTCATTTTTATACTTTTCTGCTGGATGGTTAAGACCTAGATAGAGCAAGACTTATATACCAACACATGTACTTTATATTTCTTATGTGGTCAGTGAAGTTCCCTCAGGGTTTATCTTGTAGTCCTGTACATTATTCTGTAGATCCTTTGTCTGTGTCATCCATGTGGATGAGTCATGGCCAATGCCTGACCAGTTTGCTCTCTGTGAGAGCTTGAGAGAAAGTTTTCTCTTCATGTGACTCTCCCCAGGCACACTATAGAACTTCAGTCTCTTTCATCTGTGGCTCCATAATCTTCTTATTCAGAAAATTTGGAGCTCAACTGAGTTTCATGATGTTGCAGTACAGGTTCTCCTATGTCCTGAGTCTTCGCTGACCTTGAAAGGCTAGGGCCAAAATGTTGGCTGGTCTTGTGGCTCTTCTATTTCTCCAACTCTGACTTGTGATCTTAGGTTATTAACCATCCATAAGAAAAGCTGATTAGTATCCTGCAGCATATACCATTCACTTTGCCTTATCTGACTGAATTGATTTTAGTTGTTGTACTATTCCTTTTGTATTTCTGCTTTTCACTTGTAAATTAAAGAAGCCAATAAATATATGAAAAAATGCTCCACATCGCTAGCCATTAGTGAAATGCAAATAAAAACAATACTGAGATACCATCTCATTCCAGAAAGAATGGCTATCATAAGGAAAGCAACCAACAACAAATGTGGAGAGGGAAACAAATGTGGGGAAAAGGGAACACTTCTCCACTGCTGGTGGGAATGTAGACTGGTACAACCATTGTGGAGGTCATTGTGGAGACTGCTCAAAAGAGTAGGACTAGTAATCCCATTGAAGACGGCTACCCTCGTACTGGGAATTTTCCCAGAGGAACTGGAAACATTGTATCATAGTAATATATGTGTACCTATGTTTAAAGCAGCACAATGTATGATAGCAAAATCTTGGAAACAACCAAGATGTCCTTCACATGAGGAATGGTTGAAAAAGATGTCGTATTTCTATATAATGGAGTATTACTCAGCTATTAAGAATGATAAGTTTGAAGCACTTATACTGAAGTGGATGCCACTTGAACATATACTCATAAGTGAAATAAACCAGACACACATGTGTAAATATCGTCTCCCTAGTCTCTCTGTCTCTTGCTGTCTCTCTCTCTCTCCTTCACCTGGTTATCTGGAATTCTGTAGAACTTGGTCTCAAGAATTTTGACATTTGATTTTCATAAATACTATGAATCAATTTGCAAGACATGGTAATAACTTTAAAACTAGTTTAATGAGGGTTTCCAAATAAATTTTAAAAAGCAGATCTAAGATGTTTTTGCTTATTTAGGAAAATGAATGTCCATATTTATTTTCATACTCACATAGAAGAAACACTTAATTTGGTTAGAAATGAAGAACCCTGTGAAACAAGTATCTAACTTAATTAGAGCTTATTTAAAAATGAAAAAAATTCCATAATTTTGCATGGAGAAGGGCTTATGATTTTACACACCTTTAGATTTTAATTCCATAAGCTCCTATGAGCACCTACTGCATACACAGGGACTCTAAGTACATAGGACAAATATATAACTGCATAATTTCTATAGGTAAATTGCAATCTTGTCAGACAAGTGTGATGTAATTATGAGGCAGGATCTTAGCCCATGTGGCTCACCCTCTCTGAGGTCTGGCTTTCCTCTTATGAAATGAAAATTACAGCAACATCTACAATCTGAGCTTGTCTCTGAGTTCTGTTTGTTAATCCATGCAAAGTATTTGTATGGTGTTTGGCAAATGGCAAACGTTTAAATCATTAATGCTAACATTCCAGAAAAGGAAAAGGACACTGGGAAGATTACCGATATCAACATTTTGAAGAGCACAGCAAAGCAGAAGTCTGACTGGAGCCTCTACCTTTCCTCTTCCACCACCTCCTCCTGGTCCTCCTCCTCCTCCTTTAAAAATATATCCTGACTAAACTTGCACAATCATGATGGAAAAGGATCTATTATTCTGAAGGTGCTTAGAAGGATTGACACTTTGGCCTCGAGTTTTCCCAGAGAATCTGAATTTCTATCTTGCATCCCTGGATTTAAGACCTTCTTTAGGTCTGGATTTAGTAAACAAATCATGTCTTCTATCAATACAGCTTCAAATATCTGAGAAAAGCCTAAAATTATCTAGCAAATTGAAAACAAAACATAATTTTGTAGCTTGATAATCCCTACTATGAAATATTGATTTATAAACCAAATAACATATTTATTGTGTAGTTTAAGACACCTAAACATGCAAGCAACTACCAAAGGAAACAATCGCTCAAATGTCAGAACTCTCTGGGAAAGAAAATCCTAATTTTCTTAGATCACCAATGGTCATTCATGGTAGCACATTGATTCACTGGGAGAACACTGAGTTCTAAAATAAAACACAGGTTTGCCATCTGTTTCTTTGAACATATGTGTTAAATTTATAATAAACAATGTAGATTATCCTGTGGCCTCAGTCTTCTCCCATCTACAGTTAGGATGTTGCATCACAAAGACTAAAAACAGCTTGAAAGTTCAATTTCAGATGTAGAAATATGTGTCTGTGACATGCTTAGCTTCTTGAACGCAATGTATGAAACCATTCAATCAGTTTTCTCACCTGCCTACATGAGGATGGCTGGTATACCATGGTTATTCTAAAGTAGAAAAGAAATAAAAAATTTTCATTCAGCCTTGAAAAAAAATCTCATTGTCAACCAGATGTAAAAGGAGCTGTTTTATAGCCATACCTGCTATTAGGGAACATCCTTAGATCAATATATTTAAATAATCACATAGAACACTTGACATTGTAACCCTTTCTAGAAGCTTGAATACAAGCTTATTATTATTTAGACAAGCAAAAAGGGGGACACTAATTATTTTAAGTGGAATAATTAGTGTTACTGAATTTATAAATTAAATGGCTTCATTAAGAAAAAATAAAATCATGTTTGAACTGTAGTCATATCACTATGAAATTATAAATTGCTCCTTGAAGACTGTGCTTTAATCTTATATTAAATGAGAAATTTCTGTTTTAGATCATTTGAGTTTGTTCAAGTAACAGGTGAAGCTTCAAGTTGGTATAGCACTGTAGAAAGAAAGGATGGTTGTACAGGACTTAATGGTAGAATCTTGTTAGGTGGAAATGGAAAGTTGTTAAGTAATGTGACTGCTCTAAGGATAAAATCTTCAAACAGTAGCTATTCTATATGCTTCCCTGGCCACAAGATGAAAATTCAACATGAAACTAGTTCAAATGTCAGAGAAGGATGTGTGAATTGGAAAAGCAGACCAGTCCGGAGTGGGGCCTGCTGTGCTCATTGTATGCATTCAGTACAATTACACCACATGTATAGGAGATAGAATGGTTTTTAAGGCATTTCCAGATAAAGTGGATATTTTGGAAAATAAGAATTTTGACTTAGAATGAAATGACTTGGAATAAAATTGTCTTCCTGGATCATGCTTTGGAATGAGCTCTTACTTTATTTTTTTGGTGGTACAATGGATTGAACACAAGACCTTGTGTTTGCCAGGCAAGCACTTCTTCTACTGTGCTATCTCCCCAGCACCTGGAATAAGCTCTTAGGAAAAACTCAAAACCACATGCTTTTCTTTCTTGTTTCTCTTTTTTAATTTTAAAAAGTAAAAACAAAAAAAAATAAATGCAGAAACAAGACAACATAGAACAATACAAATGGTACATAATTTCAAAACAAGAATGAAAATTAATAATGGTTATTATATTATGTATCATTACAGTGGAATCTGTTGCTCAGATGACCAGATATGGGTATGCAAGATTGGTCAAATAATGAAGCATTAACTCTTTCTTTCAATAAACCTTAATTTCTCTTGTCCTTTTTACTTACTAATTTATTTAAAAAAGAGACTAATAATAATTGATAAGACATTAGAAATGGTACCCATTTAGAAAAACACAATGAGAGGTATCCAATGGTGGTTTTTGTATTGACCATTGTTATCTTCTATGTAGTTTCTCAGATTATAGATATTAGCATATAGAGTTTTCAAAGTGAAAATTTTAAATATTAGCTGCTCCTTTTCATAAAACTTATGGAAATAAGAACTACAATCATTTCAGTCATCCTGTATATCTACTTAAATTTCCCCCCTTCTTTCTTTTCTATCTTTTCTCCTTTTTCTCATCTCATTGTTTATTCCTTATGTCCAGTTTCTTTCCAGTTTACTATACCTATTATACCTTTCAGATTTTATTTATTCTTTCAGGTTCTTAAACTAGAGAGACAGTCTGATGTTTACACATGGGAGCCTGATTTATTTCACTTATGAGTATAGCCCCTAGTTGCATCCATTTGCCTATAATTGCATGTTTTTAATGAGGGTCTAAGACTGACTTTCTGACAGGCAAAATGGTGAATCTATGCACTACTGCAGGCTTCCTTTCACTGCCTACACATTGAGTGTCATTCTGTGCTCAGTGTATTCTCAGAGACACATGTTTTCAGAGATGTAAGACAGAATATGAAATATTTCTCCTCTTGGACCATACAATCAGTAAACAAAGAGATGCACAGACATAATGATCATTTATAGCCCACTGAGGGATTCAGAATAAAACTGATTTTTCAAATTTCTTTTGACTGTAACCTGTATGTAATTGAAACAGGAGTTTCATAAAGTAGAAACTATATTCACTACATGCAATGAATGACTGGTCTTTTCTGATATATTCTTTTTTTATTTTAAAACTCATAATATGAAAAAGTGATTGATTGGTTGATTGATTTGGTTATCTAATGAAGCACAACCTATTGTTTGAAAGGTGTGGGAACAAGGAATTCCATTTTGTTTTGTTTTTTGTATTTCCTGGAAAGGAATTACAGGTTCCATAAAATAGCTACATGATTTTGTCTTTGATTGATAAACCTAATGCTATAAATTATTCATTTGTATTGTGGAAATTAAAGAAAAGCATAATAACTGTGCAGAAATGGTAAAGGCAGACAAAATATTCAGTATTCTTCATCAATACACACAGTGTAAAACTACAGGTCAGATTTTTTATTTCACAGAGTCTGTTTTGGCAGATTTATAAGATAGGTTACTGGGATAAACATGAGGTCAGAGAGATCAGAGAGATAGTTAGGGTACATTTGAAGTATTAAGCTTAGAAAGTTTTGGATGTGATCCAGAATTCTGCTTCGGAATGGTAGCAGTGACAAATTGGAGGGAAATTTCAGAGGCAGCCAGCAGTGACCAATTTGCACTGTGAGATGACAGAAATTAAAAAAATTAACGGTGACATTCAGCAATCTGGGCCTGTGGCTATATTGTGACTTCAACAGAGAAGACAGGGCGAGAGGAATAGGAAACAGAGTCAGGCTTTGGCTTTGTGCTGCGTGGAGTTCCTAGGCACCTGTGCACAAGGCAAGTCCTTGAGTGAAAATCAGCTGCTTTGGGTTCTAAACTTTCATTCTTAAAATGATTGCCATTCACTTTTTTAGCCAATACAAAATTCACATGTCTTTCTCAAATGGTCTAGAAATAAAACTGAGGTTGTCCCATAATTCCCTCTCATCTGCAACTGTCCTCATGTAGCAGCTTCCCTAGATCTGCATATTCACTGCAAGTTCTGTCCTGTGAAACACAATGCTATGACGAGCACCTCTGTGACAGGTCTTTTTTCATGCTTGATCGTTTATCAGGATATAGTCCTCAAAGATTAAATTTCTGCATTAAAAACAAATAAATTGAAGGATTTTGATAGTTTTTAGGGCATTTGTCTTCAAAAATATTATACGAAATATTGTTCTCTCTTAATAAATTTATAGGTTCCCATCTTATAATATTCAATATGATAGTAGAAAATAGTCTTGTGAGAAATACTATAATTTTAAATTGTGTATCTTTTATTATTAAAATGTTCACATACTATTCATATTTTAATATATTTAATAGATAACTAGGCTTCCACAAATTATCTATATACTTTGCTAGACATTTACAATTTGTTTTATTGAATTTTAAATATACTTACTGTATTCATGCAGTATTTATTTTTATATGTTGGTAAGGTTATTCCTGTTCTATGTTAGGGTTGAAGTTTTCTAGTACTTCTTTAGAATTTCTTTCATTGGGTTTATACTTACTGACATTTATTTAATTTATGGGATTTTTCATAAAGTTGCTTTCATTTCTCTATGGTTATTATCTTTTCTCTTTCCTCCTCAATATGGAATTGTTCTTACATAATCCAACAGCATTTCAAACCTGATCATCCAGCTTCCCCTAATGGTGCTCCACCATTATGCACTCAGTCTGTAAACTCCTTGCATTGTACCTTGGAAATTTTCATCTTCATAAAATTTTCTCTGGCTTCCATTTATCTGAAATGACATCCATTCATTTTTCTGTATGTGACCAGTAAATCCCATATTTTTCCACCTTATGTTCTCTATAAGAGTTTTCTGATCACATTGATTTCCTCACTCTTAATCACATCTTTTCTGACTTAAAATTTTGTTTACTAGCACATTTGTTTATTTTTGTAATACTCAAAAGAGCATTTTAGTTATTTTTTCCCTGTGTATCTTCTTTACTATATACACTTTTCTAGGGTTATAAACTGCTTTGTTCACTTGCTTTTCCACCTCTCAGTCACTGCTAGACGTTGGGGATGCATGAGAGCTCAGTGCATACTTACCTGCTGCGGAATGGCTGGTTATTCCCTGAGCCCCACAGTCATCAGCAGCTTCTGTGTACCCACGAGAGACAGTTCACACTGAATTGCAGTTTGGTAATGAAGGTGAAATTCTGGCATATCTTTGCTAAAGGTCTTTATTTGAAAAATTATTTCCTTCTCCTCGGTGATAACTGAAATCTACACCAACACCTGAAGGTGCACACAATACAAGTAGGCAGCAAGGGTGCCAATGTGATCCTGTGTGCTACTGCAACATGCGGAGATCACTCTCTGCAGTGTGAAGAAGAGTCCACAGCCCCTGTAGACAGAAATGAATAACACAGGCTCTTTTTGATGTATTGGGGGAAGAGGGTCATAAGAGTTCAGAAAGCACTATGTAGCTTGTTTTCATGGAGAACCTGTTTTTTTGTATGTCCAGTATGTCTGCTTGATTTAGAAATTAACACATTTAAGTTTATCTGGAAAATTATAAAAAATGCAAGACAATTGCAAGATATACATGTTTGACTAATGATTTTGTTTTTGTTTCTGAGAGTGTCTCACTATGTAATCCAGACTGGCCTCATACTCAATGCTTAGACCACGACGCCGTGAGCTTGTATTGATCCTCATACTCCAGCCTCCTGAGTGCTGGGACTGGAGGTATGCACCAACAGGCCTGTCTGGGTCGCCTGTTTTGACTATAAATTATTTTACTACATTTAATTTTAACTATAATCTTTCTCTTGATGCAACAAAAGGGTCAACTTTGGTCACAATATAGACAAGCGTGTATACAGTATCATAAGAAACTTAATTAATGGATTCTCAGGGTAATTGATTAGGGGAAAATTTTCCAGCATAATGATAAAATGCACAACTGAGACTCAGAGTTCTTGAGAATGGGAGGATTTTTTAGAACCTCAGATGCCTTCTAGGTTGATAAATGGTGTGTACAGCAAAAGAAAATTAAATGTAAATGATTCAGAACCATTGCTTAAATTTCCCTGAGGAAGCAAACGTAGAGGCCAGCGTAGGGTGCTCTTGCCCAGTGCTGTTCTCTTGTCCCAAGACAGTGGATTTTTTCATGGCAGAGCCAGGATCCTTTATTTGAAATGTACTATTGGAACAATCAGTTCACTCCAAGCTTCTAAAGAAGAAGTTTTGTATTTTACCTATTTACATAATGGAGTAATTTTTAGATAAGCTGTTATTAATAGTACTCACAGCAATCATGCTTTCCATTGATGTAAATTCCTTGAATTCAGAAACTTGAGACTAAAATTTGCTCACCAAATGAGCTGATGTCTTTTTCTCCTAAGTAATGCCAGTTATCAATAAGGGTTTTTGTATTTAAATATTGTTCTGTAATGTTTGGTTAACTTGAGAATTATCTTTGTCTTTTCAAATAACTTATCCACACGCCACCATTACTAGCTGTATAGAAGTTATTGTAGAAAAAAAAACATTTACTTGGTATAAGTTATGTACCAGAGATTTATACTAAGATGTATATATATGTATATACACACGTGTGTGTGTGTGTGTGTGTGTGTGTGTGTGCATCTTCTTATTTTATACTCTCCATAAGTTCACAAATTTAGGTCATTTCTAGGTTGTTGTGTATAGTCAAGGTCAATATTAACCAGTATTAATAATATGATTTTCAAAATTCTTAGATGAAAAAATAGTTTGAGAACTCAAGTGTCTTTTTTTCTTTTTCTTTTTGTTTTTTTGGTCCGGAGAATGAAACTCAGGACCATGCATTTGAGTATTTTTCCCAAGTGTCAGAAAAGCACACAAGTCCAAATCTGTCTGAACTACTCTTCTGGGCCACAGACTAACACAAGTTAGCAAATAATATTGAATATAGAATATTTCTGATGTTCAAAACATCTGTATTTAATTATAAGATCTTAATAGCAACATTGCTTTCATTTTGCCCTAAACATTTATTACAAACTTAGATCGTGTGATGGAAAGTCTTTGGGGGGTTTTCATAATCCTCATGCTATTTTAGTTTTTCAATTGGTAATTGCTGTGTGTTGCTTCAGTGATAGTTCCCTAGTCATTTATTTCATACCTCTTGTGTTGGTTCAACAGGCCTTTAGTGAGTATAATCAGTTTTGAAAGAAATGGAGTGATATATTAATTAGCCAAGCTAATTGCCTGGTAGAGCCTTATTTTATTTTCAAACCCCAAAGTGTACACATGCTCCTGGAAATCTGTGTTGGAAGACACTGCTTGAGAAAGTTTCAGCAGAGGAGAAAGCAGCAGTGCCATTTTTACCAGGAGAAACAATTCTCTGATTCAGAAATCAGAGAAAAAAAAAAGGCTGGGAATTCCCTTCTCAGTGCCCTGTTGCATTTCCCAGGCACAAGTTCGGATATAGCACAGATGCATATAGCGCCTATTGAAAGCTACTTTCCCTGCAAGCTCAATATCCTCATTGAAGCACACTGTGCAGTAGCTGTCGCATACAGCATTTGTGAAATAGCTCTGGTTTCCCATGCCATAAATTGCAGCTAATTAAAACTCAGTAATTTAATTTCAATTTGAGGAAGAAAATAAAGCAAGCCGTGAGGGGTAACAAGGGTGAGATGTGTGCTGCTTTATTTCATCAGCAGCAAATTATTTCAAGTTGAAGAAAGACTGTTTTATCTGGAAGAACTATTGATCATATCTTTTGCTCCTTATCTAAAGCAGTGAGCAGTGATTTAGCACTTGGCATGGAATGCGGCCTTGCCCTGCAGCAGGGGGCCTTCTAGGCCAAGACTCCTGACGGAGTGCAGTTGCTGGGGACCTGAGGAGCACTCAGTGTGCACAAATAGTAGAAGAAGATTAGGAAAGCTTGAGACTGTACAGGAGGCTCAAAAGGGACACAGGAGCCCTATAGGGTTATGTGCCCCAGCCTCTTCTGTGTATGAGAATTGTGTGCTTTCAGTCCTCATCTATGGCAAAGCTGGGGGACTTTTTTCTGAAAAGCCCTGATAGGTGTTTGGGCACAACAACTACCACCAGAAGGCAGACCAACTGCCTTTACGACCTTTCCAGCAGAAGGGAGACAGCCATCTTCATGGGGAGGGTTGGGGAAGCTTTTCTGTCTTTTAGTTTCACTGAAGTATAATTGACATATAGAAACTGTGTGTGTGTGTGTGTGTGTGTGTGTTTATATGTGTGCATATGACTTGTTATTTTGATATAGATGTTACTCTGACTTCATCCTTTGAAATTTGTAACATTCAAATTTCACAGATATTTTATAGACATAGTTTTGATCATAGCAGGTTGTACTAAGGCAAACCCTTTTAAAAATGTACATTTTGCTTAATATGTGAAAAAATCACACATTTGTAAACTTTGACTGATTTTTCAATCAAAGAGGAAAAGGAAACATTTTCATTTGCTTTGCAAGCCCATAAGGCTCCCCTGGGCAGGCCTAGAGGTTCAGAGTGGCCTTCTGGGGTTCACTCCCTTTAGAGCATCATTCATGTCATTATCTATGCAAGGGGCTCTGCTTGGTGTCCAGCAGGGTTCACCTTTCACTGTCCCCCTCCCAGCGTTGCTCTGAGTAGGAAAGCCCAGCATAATAGTCAACACCTCAGGACTGTAGGAGGCACCTGGGAAGCCCCACCTCAAATCTGTCACCAGTTTGCTTCTTGACTTTGGTGGCAGATTTGACTCCCTTCGTTTTCTTCTGCTCATGAAGGCTTCAGAAAAGGCAATGTTTTATGTACTAGAACATTGCAAAGGGGACTTTCTAAAGTCTTTTCAAGGTCTAAAACTTTATTAAATATGCTTTGTCTCTTTAGTGCAATTGGCTGTTGAATATCCACAGTCTGTAAAACAGATGTGGCACACAGCTCTCAATGGGGACAAGGGATTGGTGTGTGACTTATTAATTAGGTCTCGCCAAATTATTATTTCTTCATTCTATAAAAAACTCTTACCTCAGAAGTATTATCCTTTACAAGTGGCATTCCTTTGCTAATTGAAATATGTAGTACATTTTTACATGGTGAACTTTAAGAACATGCGACAATAGCCCTTTGGGGAGAGTTTCAGCAAAGCTTGTATTCAGCTGTCTGCTTCACACAGGTGAACTAGTTAGAGGAGAAATGTTGTTTTCCTTCAAAGACCTACTACTCTATTTTTAACTCTTTTTATAAGCACCAGTGAAAATATACAAGGCATGAATAAGGTTTTGCAAATAACTTTTCTGGGCACTTTCAGCTTTATGTTCCTCACACATGTGATTGATAGGTAAGCATAAATACCAGTATGGGCTATAAACCTAAGTCCATTTTGGACATCTTTGGATAAGAGTGTCTCCCCATTATGGAAATTCAGTGATGCTAAAGATTATTAATAGATTGTGGTAATTTAGAGTTGAATGAACCATCTATCATGAATTGTGTCATTTCCTGGGTATTAGCTGTGTATTCTCTGCCCTTAGTGAATATAGAACATGTGATTCCACTTTCAGAATTGCCAAGGCCTGACCATATAAGCCTGGGTTAGCCCAGCTGAGTTTCTATTTTGTGTTGTTGCTGAGTCCTGCCTTTTGCAGGGACTCATAACAAGAGAACAGTTTTGTCCCTCCAGTAGATATTTGTCAATATCTACAGATATTTTTGGGTATCATACTAGTGAAGTTCTACCTGCCAAATAAAACACAGAATGGCCAGGTAAACTTGAGATTTTATAAACTATATTCTTAGAATATGCCAATATTCCCTGAGATACACTTGTCCTAATAAATTATTGTTCTTCTGTGATTCAAATTTAACTGAGTGTCCTGTACTTTTATTTGCTAAATATGAGAACCTATGCTAATGACATCTAATTAGACACAGGCTAGGGATTCACTAAACATCTTACAGAATCCACAAGTAACAAAGACTTGGCAAATCCAACTTGTCAAAAACAAGAAATTGAGAAATCCCACGTGATCATAATACCTTAGGAGATAAGGTAAAAAATAGCTGTGTAAAATATGGATTGCAAAAGTAAACTATTGGCATTCGTAAAGATGAATATTTCTGTGGAGAGAGTTTAATCTGCAAATAGAAAATAGAATAACTTAATAGATTTTAAATAAATTACAAACCAGTTCTCTTGTTGGGTCACTCACTGGATCTCAGGAACTATATTCATTTCCCTATATCCTTTCCCAAATCTAATTATACATCTAATTAATTGTGGTTGATAATGAAATGAATAAAAACAACCATTCTATTTAGAAATTATCAAGTGCTGAGTTTTGTGCTAGTCTTTCACATAAAATTGCTACTAGCCCAAATGAAGGTAGGTAATCCAACTATTTCATATGGAAAGATGAAGGCTTGCATGATGGTGTGTGTTAAGTCATAGCACTAGTGTACCACCAAATATAATTTGGGATAAAGTATTTCTCTTCTGAAGCTTCTATTCTTTCCCTACCAAAAAAGTAAGGGAGTGAGTCTTTAATTTGAGAAAATTCTCTCTGTTAGACTTTTCTACCAGATCTTCATTTTGCTGGTACTCCAGCAGACTTCATTGCTATGAAGACTTTGTTTCTTATCTTTCCCAGCTTCTCTGTAGTGTACCAGTGATGGCAGACTGCTCTGGAGGTAGGCAGATCTATTTCTGAAGCTCTGCTGCTGGGCGACACCCCTGTCTTCTTATGGTGAGGGAGCTCACCAGGGGGGCTCCAGGGACAGCTGTGCCAGCCCAGGCTCCCCAGGAGGCTGGAAGAGGTGGGGCCTTGTGCAGGCTCTCCACCTTAGTGACAATCATGGGACATTGTTTTTCCTAAGAGAATTTTTAAAGGAAGATGTTTGCATAATTTATTTTAAATTTATGGATTAGATTTCACACTGTAATCATTTGCTTTTGTTGATGAGCAGGTTGGTTTCTATCTCTTATACCACCACATGCTGCAAAAAGTTAGATTAGCATCAGGATCTTAATTACATGCAGTTGGAATAATAGAGGCTTTGAGACCATTGCCCTTTTAGTGCCCTAAGAACAGGAACACAAACAACAACAACAAAAAAACACTATGGTCATCACTGGCAACCCGCTTGGTGGCCCAGCATAATGGTCACTTGTTACATTATGCAAAATATTAGTTATTCCTCCTACATTTTTCTTTCTGGTTCACTAAACCAGGAAGTGTCAAGTAGTATTCATTGTTACAGTTCCCTCAGCATAGTATGGGACCTCACTGCATATGCACTGAACAGTGTTTTTGCCAAAAACACACTATGACATAGATTTTGTCTACTCTCCCACAAGTCTTGGCCATTTTTTGACCTTTCATATCTGTGTAAAAGGGGCATTTACTGCAGCACTTGTGAAAGTGTGTATATAATATAATGCACACTAGCATGCCTCCACACTTTATACATGCTGTCATTTGATCTTCAAACACATATTACAAACAGATATTTCTGTTTGTGGATGAGAAAGTCAAGCCAGAAGCACAACTAGCATTAAGCTGCAATCACAGATAAGCATCAGAGTCTACTGGAATCTCATCCTCACTGTACTTCTTGCCCAGGGATTTTTCTTCTCTGCTATCCAGCTAACTGGACAATTAGGAGGCCCGTGAAATGTTACTTCATCACATAGATATCAACTCTAAAGCCAAACTTGTTATTTTTTAAGAAAAGCCGATGAACAATTAGGTGGGAAAGACAGATCTAAATTTCAACTTTCCCATTTTCTGTTGTGCACCCTCTAAATGTATAGTTTGAACAAGTTTAAGAAGTTGCTTGATTGGAGACAGGTTTTTAACATGGGAATAAGGGAGTCAGTAGGAATGAGGAATTTGTGTTTGCTTTTCCTTGTAGAGACAGGCTAACCAGGTCTCTGCTTTATGCATTGGTTATCAGTGAACAGACCATCTTTCCATGTTCAGAGTAGTTCACAGGTTTAAATACTGTTGTGTTGTTGATGGCTAGAGGAACTTAAATACTTAGACAATTTACCAAAGACACTGGTCAGACTTCAGTGGATTTGCAACTAAGGGCAATCTTGTAACTAACCCTACTTCATTTGGGTACAGCCCTTGGTCTGTTGGTAGTAAAAGCATATTTAGCATGCTTGTGGTGCTGTATTATAATGGGACTTTTTCATCAAATCTTTGGAAAGTATCTTACAGATGCATGGCTGGAAAAAGTGTTGGGAATTACTCTACAGGAACAAATAATGTCAGATGCAAATTTGTGTATCAGCTTCCAAGCTGCCAGCATGATGCTATGTGTCAACTACTCATCTCCCAAAATTCTTGGCAAAATCGCCAATAAGTCAAAATCAAATCTGCTTTATGAGGCATGCAGATTGGCTGATGGTTAGAGCACACATGCTCTTTCCGTTATGTGTGAGCGAGAGCCGACTCAGTCTATTAATTATGCTCCAGCATCAACGTGAAGCTCTAGGTTAAGTGCCTGGTAGAAGATGGATAGATGTCTGATAGAATGAAGTAGAGTAATTGTCCTTGGGCTTCTTTCTGTGTAATCTAGTAAACTGAAATATGGCATTACTCATCCTAACACCAGAAACGCCTACATCTGTGCTGTGATGGTAGCAGTTGCAGGAGTCACTATCATATTCAAAACAACAAAAAAAGGGCAACGTGACCAATTAGGAAGCTTGGCTGCTATGTTGACACAAAGTCCTTGCAATTAAAGAGATGACTTTAATAAGCTCCTAAGGAAGCAGTGTAGTGAATCCTCTGGTGAAATATTCACATGACAGCAGAAATAAACCTAATTTATGTTTACTTGTACAGTACAACTTAATGGGACAAGAAAAACTTATTTCAAATAAGTAATAGTTGCAGTTAGTTCATTAACATTCCCAATAATACTCTTTTGGGAATTTATATTGGAGGCACTGCTGGGTGCAGTCCTCCTGCTGCCAACCCCTCTGTCTGCAACACTGTGCTGCAGTGGATAGTGCTACATTATTTACTTTGCTAGGTTCCATTTACTCAGATGACGTGATGATGTTTGTTTGTGTTTATAGAATTAAAGATCAAGAAAATAAAGTTGTAGGACTGAAAGACTACTAAGTAGATTTCTATCTCTCAGTTGTTTATAGAGTTGGAGCCTAACTGTAGAATACCAATAGCACCTGCTTATGTTATGAAAATCTACAAGGAAAAATACATTGCAAATCTCTTTCCTTGTAATTTTATAGAGATGTTATAATTTTTCTGTTCCATAAAATCATTTTTCTCTCTCCATGGTGAAATTAGAGCCAGTTTTATAAAATATCAAGTCATAAAATTAATCTACCATCCAAAGACTTTTGTCTGTTTGTCTGAAAGGGATTGCAGTGACATAAGATACTTTAGATTGTAATTCCTAACCACAGTTATACCCCCACATCTGTGTAGTTATGGTCAATTCATTTCCAATCCAAACTTCAATATCTTTTTCTGTGAGACAAGAGGAAAAAGCAATCATTCATAACAGAATTTCATTATATCGGTCGTTCTTATCCTGGACTCAGCAGAACCTCAGTGAATGCAGAAGGGATGATGCAGGTGCACTAGTAAGAAGCACTTTGTAATTACTCTGTAATGCGTGTTTTCATTCTTGAGCACCCTAAGTAGTCCTTAAAGCTCAAGACCAACTGGAAGCATTAAATGCAAA
This sequence comes from Ctenomys sociabilis, assembly GCA_004027165.1. Taxonomy (NCBI): domain Eukaryota; kingdom Metazoa; phylum Chordata; class Mammalia; order Rodentia; family Ctenomyidae; genus Ctenomys; species Ctenomys sociabilis. The sequence continues at coordinate 4,796 of PVKA01006064.1, read as the reverse complement.
TTATTGCATCAGAAACTTTAGGGGGTAGGGTATTTCAATCCACTTTTAACAACAGTATTGTTTTTGTTTTCATGCACAATAAGGTTTGAGTTTCAGTTATGTAACTAAAGAGTTTGGTTCCTAGAGCAGACCACTTGTTTCAGCATCACTAGAAATTTGTTATAGTTGCAAATATATTGACTCAAACTGAGATCTATTAAGTCAGAATATCTGGGTGTCAGTCTCAGGATTCTGCTTTGGCAAACTTCACAGGAAATTGGAAAACATGTTTAAGTCTGAGAAAACCATTCTAGAAGAATGATCACAAACTGCATTGAGAGTCAGCTGGGGAACTTTCCAACAGTATAGATGGTTGAGCCTCATAGCCCAGTTTTCCAGTTTCTAATGTACAACCCAGTTTGAACACTGCTATATTGCAGTATCTTTAAAGGCCCTTCTAAATTCAGATCTTGTGATTTTCACACATCTGTATTTTTTCCTAAATGAATATTTAGGTTTCAATTCATGGAACTTTTCTTAGCCCATACCTTGATTGTTTCGTTCACCCCACCCTCAGCCTGCTGAGACCTCAACTAATCATGGCACCTTCTACCAAGCTGGGAGCTAAGAACAGTAGGTGCAGCCCTAGTCTCTCTGCCCCAGCATCAGTGAGACTTGATCTCAATTAACAGGTACCTCTGTACTCAAGACATCCTGTCTTTCTGTTTCTCTGCTCAATGACACTTGCATTTAGGTTTTATCTTCTTAATTTGGGGCAGCATATTTGGGTTTATTCTCATGCCTGTTTCCATATTTTTAATTGGGCGGTGCATTACAGGCTGTGGAGGCCACCTTAGGAATGAGTTTTTGCAGCTTCCCAGCCCTTCACTGTAGGACAAATGCTTGCACTAAGCTGAGACAAATCGTCATTGTTTCAAAATAAACTGTAGTCTTCAAGGAAAATCCAGGAGTCCTGATGATATCGGTTTCTAATGTAAGGATGTGGGATGGAGCCGATGGCCTCAAACAGTGCAGCAGGATGAGCTGTTGGAAGTAAAGGTTTATCTTAAAAATAGTTAATGAAAAACTTTGAGAGCTGCAGGGATGTCTGACAGATTGGCAACTCATTTTGAGAAACAGGCTATCGCCCTTTCAATTCTCAGACACCTAGCCTGCAGGTAAGTCATCAGAAATAAAATAAACTGGGAAGCCGCAGAGAGAAACACAGCACCCTCAAACATCTATCAAGGTTGTGAGCCAAGGTTACTGATGCAGTTAAACAGACAACAATCACTGTGCTTATTTTCATGTGTGGTGCCAGCTGGAGTTTTGAGAGGACTAACATCACAATTAAAGTCAGGAATGTTCTGGGGAACATAGTAACATGGAACTCAAAATAGTATTTTGATGTTTAGACTGAAATCTCTAATTGGCTAGGAAAGGGGTATTTACTGTATCTGAAGACAATAAGACTATTACCCACCTAGCAATTATGGTCACAGAGCTGCTGAGACAAGCAGTGTGCCTATTCAGTTGTAGAGAAAGGTCTGAGGCTTCGCCTGCAGCATTTCTGGGTATGCGGCCTTTCATTTCCAGTAAGCTCTGGGCTTTTCCAGCTACATCATCATGGGATGAGCAAACCCTTTGAAGGAGACTATGTGCTGGAATATGGGTCCTATTTTCTGTCTCAGAAAAGCCAGATAATGAGGCCAATAATATAATCAGGAGAAGATTTTCCAAAACTTGTTACCAGGCACAAACTATCTATGCAGCTCTTTCTAGTGGCAAAGCCAGTCTCTCATCCTGCTCAGGGTTCTCCATCTGCTGTCTAATCCAGTCCATTCTGAGCCAGGTTATTTTAGGAAATTAGAAACAAAGTTATCCATCCAAATTCAAGAGCATCACATCTACTAAAGGTTATAGCTCCTTCTGAACTCAGATGCTTTTCATTTCTAGTACTGCTCTTGCTTCTACTTGGATATATTTCTAGTCCCTTTCCTGTTGCTAAAACACAATGTTCGACACACACAATTTCAAGGAGGAGAAGTTTACTTTGACTCAAGAGTTTTAGATGTTTCTGGCCATGGTCAGGTGGCTCTAAGGCAAGGCATTAGGGTGGAGTAGCCTGGACAGAGGACAGCTATTCACCCCATGGCTTCAGGCAGCAGAGAAAGGAGCTTGGGACACATCCCGCAGGTGAGTTCTGACCACATCTGCCTCCCACCAGCATGTTCAACAATGGATTCATCAGTAGATTCATGTGGCTCCCTATGATCCAGTCACCTTCCACACACATGAGAGTCTGGGGAATAGTTTAGGTAAAACCATGACAAAACTTTTCTTTGCAATGCAACTTCTCTACAATCTAGAGCTCTTTGCTCTCCCTAGCACAGAAAATATTTTTAGGTATTTTCTCAGATTCACATATGTCAGAAGAGCAAGCAATCTGAAGATATCCCCATTGAAGTGTCATCAACTACTGAGAACAGGAATAGCAAATTTCCTCAGGTTCAGAGAGAGGAAAAGCATTCTGTTCTGTGGACTGAGGAGTTGGTGGGTCCCAAACACAAGTGTTAGTACTGCACAATTCCCCACCAATTGTAAAATTTTTCTGAGCTTCCGTATGGATTTGTCTTCATACCAAGAAAGAAAATACACATTGTCAGATCTTGTGTAATAACGTAACCATGTTAATCTCCTTTGGGCAGTAGAGTGCTTGCTGCCTACTTATTTATTAACTTTCATAACAATACTTTAATAGAAAAATCTATTGCCACCTCTGAAAAGACATGTGGATCTGAAGAAGCTGGGAACTCTAACAAATTAATAAAACCTGAATACAGATTTCATACAGTTTTCCTGACCCTCAAATTTCCCCGTGATACTTATTCTCATTATTGCTTCTGCCCACTGGTTCCTCTAAGCCTCATTTGTGGCTCAGGGGAGCCTAGAGGTCAATTAATAAATGATTGTTAGTTTCTAGGAGTTGCCCTATGATTTGGTCCTGACATAACCTGAACATCCCTATGCCTTGTTAGGAAAGCAGTTCTGTGGTTCAATATTAATTCTTGTAGGTTTTACAACTCCCACTGGGATTAATATTTAATCAGCAGAGCAGTTGCCTTTTTATTTCATTATAGAAAAGTTTCAATAAAATAAGGCATTATATTGTAATAACTGGCAAACACTAACAAATTTTCATTTAAAATCAATAAGTTGAACCAGGCAGTTGTTTTGTAACTGATGGGTCATCTCAATTTAATGAACAGTAACTAAAAACATATTAAATTCCTGAGATGAAGAAGGAAACATAACAAGAAACGGCTTTTCCTTATACTCTGTATGATCCCCACAGTGAAGGCTGTGTTTCATTAATTTTTTTCTTAGTCAATATCCAAAACCATACCAAGCAAGTTTTAAGTGCTCAGGAAATGCCTGACAGATTTAATGAAATAAAAAGTAAATTGTAGTGTATGGGAGGGTATTTTTCTTTAGGAAAAATAGATGCTACAGTTCGGTGCAGCAACCATTTCTCAATGGATGGTGGGGATCATAAATCAGATTTCTGGACCCTGCATCCAGTTTCTGACCTGGTATTCTGGATTATTGACTCCAGGATGTATCTAAGTTCCTAGGATTCTGGGGGTGCATTCTAGATACTGCAGTAAGAATCCCTGCCTCAGTAGAATAGGCATCTGCATGGCACCTGTGCGGCTTCATCCGTGTATTTACATAGAGGTTCATTCTTCCCTGGCATAGGTTCTCGCCCACAGAAAGCACCTGGGAAACCCTGGCTAACTTCCTAACTGATGCTGCTCGGGAAGGGCACGTGAGAAGATCATGGCTGCGTGCAGGGATGGCGGTACTTCACCGCAGCCCTGCACGATGCCTGGTAGCTGATCGGTGTGACACTTTGTCTTGTCTTCTCTCTTTCAACTTCAGGTGATGAACTGCCATGGAAGGTACGGAGCAGGCACGTATCCACTCCCTGGAGGCTCTAACTTTGTTGCTTGAGCTGCTCTCAGTGGCTGTATCTGTGTGACAGTTTGGTCACTTTATGCAGAGTGGCCCTCTTAAAAAGAGTTATGGCACTCATTTTCCTTGGAGCCTGCTAGGTACTCATTCTGATTCTCCATTTTTTTTTTTAGATTAAATAGTATGCTTTTTATAAATATGGCGTGTTTGTAAGATTTTTTCTTTCTACCTACATAAGCTACATCCTTTCTTCATATTGTTCTGATGAAGAAGCCTCCTTTTCTATATTTTCTTTCAGTTAATCATCTTCCTATTTATTGTAGATGGTTCTAGATATATCCAGTTATGCTAGAATGAAATATCACTTATATTTATAAAATTGTAAGAAAATATTGACTATAATGACTAAACCAGGCATGTATGGTAGTAGAGGTGTTTTATTTCTTTTTAAGGAACAGGGACCAATTGCAAGGTCTTTGACAACTTCTTATTTGGTTTCTCTTATGAACAGTAACACCAATCATAGGCCAGCTCTTCACCTTGGTGAAAGATTCACTGGTGTGTTTAATCCAGGTTGATGGTGGTGGATATCGCAACCTTTGGCCAATCATCTGCATTCTCTTAGCAAATTTTCTTACACTAAGTCTATTTATTTTAAACTAATATATAAAGATACAAAATTTGTCCATAATCATTAATTCGGATAAGGTTACAATCCATGACATCAATATTTTGATGTTTTAATCCAAATATTCGATAACTACTTTCATGTACTGACATTTTCCATTTTAAAATTTGATTCCCCTTTCAGGAAAAGTATCTCTCTCTCTCTCTCTCTCTCT
>PVKA01006063.1:0-86174 GCA_004027165.1 Ctenomys sociabilis | reverse complement strand
ATAATTATTGAATTTTTGATATAATTCAGCTATAAAAAAACCTGTAAATATAATATCATGTATGCACCTTGTACAATACCAAAACGTTATGAAAACAGTTTGTAATGTATTAATTCATGGACTCTGTATGGTTAAGGTGTTTTGAAACTGTCTGATTGACATTTGTATTTTAATAAAATAAAAATAAATGAAAAAAAAAAAAAGAATTCCATAAGACTGCAGGAAGAACTGCAGCGGCTGGGGTGCATACAGTGCTGACCAGGGGCACAGTGAGCATATCCCCCAAACTGTCTGAACTGACTCAGCTGTTGGACTAGAAATGAGAAAGGTTGGAAATGCTGGTCGCTACATTCCTACCTGGACATGCATGATGCTATGGGCTTCCAACCAGGAGGCATGTTCCTTCTCCTCTTGTCCATTCCTGAGGTACGTGGCTGGCTCTTTCAGTCCCTTTTCATGGAAGAAGCTTCCTGCTATTGTGCTGTGGATGACGCAGAGAGCTCTGGTGGTTGTAGACACTGAGTCACAAGCTGTCAGGCATTAGGCCTCAGCCACTGTGTGCTTCCCCTGCCTCTTCTCTAAAGAGATGTGGCCACTGGCTCTCCTAGAGAGAGAACCGAACCAGGATTGGGAAGGCTCCACAGTCAGGTGTTGGGGGGTGTCTACAGGAGCCAAGACAACGAAGGCCACGGGCAACATGGGAAGAGGCCAGCTCCACCAGACGGTGGGCCATGGTACCTGGAAGGGCAGAGAGGAGGATATTGAATGAGAACTGTGGGGACGCCAGAGAGCTTCTGAACTGAGAAGCAGGAGAGGGGTTGGAGAGGACTGGCTCCATATGCGTCTTTCTCTGATTCGTCCAGCCTCAGATAGGTGTGGAACTCTCACCTGAGATGGGCTTCTTTCTTTGAATTGGAGAGCTAAGTAATAGCAACTTGGGTCCTGGGGTGGAAGTCAGTCATCTTCCAGGCTGGGGGGATGGGCTCCTGTGTTACTCAGGATCTGGTGTCAAGTACAAGGGCACTGTTAGGAAGCCTTTCTTGGAGGATGTGATTTCAACCATTTGGAGCAGGGCTCCTTGTTTCTCCAGGCTCCATCTAACCTTAGATGGAGATGCCCCTCTCAATTGGAATGCATCAAGCTCCTGAAAGGACAGGTGTCCCCTCCCCCACTCCACTACCCCAGCGCACTCCAAGGGGTCACAGGAGAGAATGAGGAGGCTGCCTGTCCCACCTCTGCCTTACCTGCTTGTCTCCAGGTTCTGCTCCCCATGCCTCTGGTCTTATGACCAGCATCAGTGCAGGCAGCTGCATGAGACCAGGGAGGTCAGCAGAGTGAGGTGGCAGGATCATCACTAAGTGGTGTCCTAGGTGGACTGTGTCCTTCAGAGGCTTCAGTCCCAGGGTGGCAGGATATGGGTCACTAGTTCACCACAACACACCCAGCCTCAGGAAACCTTTCTTCCCTTGTACCTTCAGCTCTTGAGACTGCACCATCCCCACAGCTTCTCCTGAACCCAGCCCATACATTTACAAGCACCCTTTTTATTAAATCTCCTGTCACCCTATTTGAGGATGCTAGGCCTGGGGAGATAACTCAGTGGAATACATGCTTGCCCAGCAAGTGCAAGGTTCTGAGTTCCATCTCTGGTACCACCAAAAAAGAAACAAAGAAAGAAAGATCTTCAGTTCTGTGCCATAAAAAATAATAATTTTGCCAGGGAGATAGATCAATAAAATAAGCATCTGCCTGGCAAGTTCAAGGTCCTGGGTTCAATCCCTGGTACTGCATAAAAAAAAAAAAAAAAAAAAAAAGGATGCTGTTTGCTTCAGGCACCATGACAATAATGTGATGTGCCTTTTCCAAAATTCTCAGAGACATCTCAGGTCAACTCCTCCACATGAATTCAAACTTGCACAGGGTGACTGGGCCGCAGTTGTGTCCCTATACTCCACAGTTGTCTGATCCTGGGCACCTCTCATCAGCTCTAAAGCCTTGCTTTCCTCACCTGAAAGATAGAGGCAGTAATGGCTTGCACCTGCAGTTTTTTTATGTGGGCTGAATGGAGGGCAGGTGCCTAATGGTGGCAAAGACCTGGATCCCTGAATTTGACCTGTGGCTTTGGTTGTTCCTCCTCTTCTTCTTCCTCCTCCTCCTACTTCTCCTCTTCCTCCTGTTCCTTTTCATCTTCCTCTTCCTCCTCCACAGACCCCTCTTGTCACTACCAGTGAGGTGGAGCAGGCCGCAGTGCAGACTATGGTCATCTTAGCCTGCATCTTGGGGGGTGGGTTTACTCCTTTGTGCAGCTGGGATAGCCTTATGGACTCAATGCAGCCCACACCAACTAAATGTAGACACAGAGGGTTGTTGCTTTCCCTGAGATCCCATGGCTAACGAGGTTATGGGGCCCACCTGACCCCGACTCTGCCACCCCCCTTCCTTTCTCTAAATTTAACACAAATGACTTGTAGTTTGAATTGTTCAAAGCAACTTCTGTGGTATGTGATTGTATCAGCCCTATGATGTCACACTGTATAGACATTGATTCTAGGAACTGAAATATGAACACTTGGATCCTAATAACAAACTATCCTATTATATCTCTGCTGTCACCACTTCTGTTTCCTGTATTGTTTTAAAATATCTTAAGTCATGGTCCTAATGACCAGTGAGAAGAAGCCAGGTCCTTGGTTTTCTGCAGACAGGGTCTCCCTGGGGTTGCACCGCAGAACTACTGAAACTGCTGGCATGAGAGCCCATGAGTTAGCACTAAGAAGAGACCAGAGTTCTGTATGATGGCACGGCTCCCACCACAGGGAGGGAGCACAACTCGGATCCCAGCTGCAGCCAAGAGGGGAAGGAGGGGCCTTGCCTTTTGCCAGTTACAGGGGGCTCTGCCCTCATGGCAAAGCTGATAGCTTCCGAGTTCTGGGTCCTGTGTCCCGCATCCCAGACTTGCCATGACCAGGTGACAGGAGCTGATAGCTGGAGGTCAACTAGGGAGTGTTCCCAGCTCTGCAGACTGCACCTGGTATGAGTCCACATCCCTGAGCAACAGGGAATGGCCACATCTCCTCTTCTGAATCTTGTTTCTGGAAGGTGGAGCACCTTTGCCTAGAAGCATCTGTAGGCTTGGGAAGGCAGAAAGAGTAGCAGCAAGGAGGAGCTGAATGGAGACACTGTGTGTGGGAGCCCAGGGAAAGCAGGATGGGCACAGAGGCACTGCAACACCAGGCTGCAGGTCATTGCCACCTGTGCTGCACTCGCCGAGCCTGCTTCCCCCGGGTGTTCACATAGCCCTCCAGGCACCAGTCCCTGGCTCTAGGAAGTCATTTCCTGAAGCTCATAATGAAGATGACGCACTTAGAGGTTTAGGGGCTGTGGGAAGGAGGGGGAGGATACAAGGCTGCTCATTCATTGCAGTACTTGGCATGTCATGGGAGCCAGACACCACACCAATGGGAGGCAGGGGCAAGCAGAAGCCCAGTTGCCACAGGATGGGCGCTTCTCTCTCCCAGAGCATCACACACAGCCCAGAAGTCTGGTGGGGTCCAGGCCTGCTGGAGTGAAGAAGCCACAGCTGTACTGAGGAGGAAGAAAGGCAGCTGTTTGTCTCTGCAGTCCTTGGTACTGATGACCTTGAGGAGCCTCTTGTTCTTCCTGTCCCAGTTTGGTTTCCATGGAAACCAAAGTGGCAGCATCATTACTTTGCTGAGGTGAAATGCCCCAGGATGCCTTGAATACCTATGGGGAAAACCACCGGGAAAAGAGGATGCTTTCCTTGAGATTGCCCTGTAGGGCGTGCTGCACAGTCTGCTCCCCTCTCCTATGAAGCTTCAGGCGCTCAGTGTTGGGTCCTCAGGTTAGTTTAGGCTGCAGGCAGCAGCATCCTCTCACATGTCCTCTGAATCCTTGCTATGTAGCAGCTGTCTAATGCTGGTAGGTGTGTGATAGCCACTTACTGAGTAAAGGCCTGAGCTGCAATAAAAATATGTAGTTTCATGTCCTTCCTGTATGTCCAGGTGACAATATAGATCTCTGAATCCTAGTCTCTTCCTGAATTTGTTCCTGACAACATGACACCTTGGCAGAGTCCTGAACAGCTTTAGATGTATTTTAATTGAATTTCTGATAAAAAGAAAATGAAAAGAAAAGAGAAAATGCTACAAATAAGCCAAGTCAACTGACAGCCACTGAACTTTCTAGAATGAGCCATGAGTTGCCCTGGTATTATGGGAGGCAATGGACAGACTTGGAATGAGTGCCCTCCTAATTTTAGTTCCTAGAAAGCTATTAGGATCATGGAGCTAGACTACAGAGACTGAGTTCAGAGCCCTAGTTGGCCTTTCTGACTCCAAGTCTTCATCTGTATGCGAGCTGTTAACAGATTCTGTTTCACAGGTTCACTGTGAGTATAAAATGAATCAATATACCTCAAGCATTAAGAATAACATCTGCACATAGGCCTAATTATCTGATTATTACTATTATCATATTTTGTATGATCTATACTTTCAATGCTTCTGAAATTTAAGTTTTCTTTTTTGCTTTCTTCCTGATAGAATTATATGGTTTCCCATAGTAGACTGTGTATTAGATTCACTGAAATTTATTATTTTTATTGTTGCTATATTCCCAGTTTCCAGCACAATGTCTGGTAAATAGTAAGGACTGCATACATGTTTGGAAAGGATAAATTCTGTCTGAGAATTGGTCCAAGCCTCTAGAGGCCTTTTCATTCCTTGAGTTCCATGCCACCTTGATCATCAGCATGTGCTCAGCCACAGTCAGACTAGAAGCACCGTCAAGCAAATGCCCTGGTGTTGGGCACGTGATCTTCTCATTTCCTTAGCCGTCAAGCCAGGCTGGCTGGGTGGGTTGCCCCTGCTGCGTCATTCTGGTGATCAGAGCATTGTGCCTATTGTTATCAGTCAGGATTCTCTAGACAGACAGACAGACAGACAGACAGACAGACCCACAGGGAGTAGATGTATAGATAGATTCATTTAAGGAACTGCCTCACATGGCTGTCAAGGCTAGCAAGTCTGAAATCTATAGGGTGAGCTTGGGGAGGTGGAGCTGATGTTGAACATCAAATTTGAAGATTATTAGGGAAGTTCCTCTTGCTTTGATGAGGTTAGACTTTTGCCCAATTCAAACCTTCATCTGGTTGCAAGAGGCCCACCTCTATTAGGAAAGGCAAGATGTTTTACTCAAAGTCCACTTTAGTATTAATCTCATCTGAAAAACATTTTCACAGAAAAAAAGCAGAATGTTTGGCCACATATTTGGGCACTGTATCCAAACCCAATTAGTGTATAAAATAAGCCATCACCTGGAGCAAGGTGTTGTATTTGTTGAAGTCCAACCTTACCTGGGGAGACCACTGCTTCTTCCCCTACAAAGTCCTGGGGATAGATAGCTAAACTTTAGAATAGTATCTTCTATTATCCTCCGTGACAACTACATGTCTTCAATTTTTAGAAGAAGAAGCAAAAACAGAGATTCAATGATTTACTAGTAGATTATACTGGGAAACTACCTGATGGGCTGGCTCTTCAAATCCAGCTTCATTCTATCTTTGACTCATACTAATAACAATGACTGTTGTTACTATTGCTTTATTATTGTATTTAACAGATAGGTTCAGCAGGTACCAGACACTGTAAATTATCTTAATGGACTCCTCTTCCTAACCATCCCCTGAAAATCTGAAGGTGGATGTGATAAACAAGTCCTTTGAAGATGTAAGTGTCTACAGTTGACACTGCTTGAGCACAGTCCCTTGGGAGGGTGCCCAGACCCTTTGGTTGCTTATTTCTTTCCCATCTGACAATTTCATCCCTGCTGGTTTTGATGAGCAACTAATGAAGGCTGGCTCAGAGTGGTCATGCCTGCTCTGCAGCACTCACACTTCATCTGCTTTTGGGCCTTCTAAGATTCTGAGATTAGCACATCTCTTAGTTTGGCATGTATTTATTTGTTAAAGCAGAAGAGGATGGAGCTGATAACTAGGGACACTGACAACACCCTGGTTTCTCCAAGGTCATCATTCTGTGTTCTTTGTTTGTGCCTTTGCTTAATTGCCAGTGACCAAGGTTCCATCTCTTTGACCTTGCCTGCCAAGTGTGAGGAATGGAACTCTCACTAATCAGACATCTGTCTCTAACATTGACTCAAGAACTGAGTTCTGGCCTGGAGCTGGGAGCTGGGAAGTCTTCCTGCTCCACATGACTCTCTTAGAGACAAATTGTTTCAGGAAAAACTCATTTATCTTTCACTTCAGGTCAAATCTGGCTATGGAGAGAGTCACAAAACAAGAAGGAAGTGCTAGCACGATGGGCAGGCCAGTTAGATGAAACATTCATTCTATTGAGAAGGCACAAATCATGATTTGGAAAGACCATGCAGTGGGGGCAGGGAAGTAAGAGGACAAAGGGGATGGTGACTTTATCTGGAAAAATGGAGGATAAACAGAACTGTAAAGGAGGGAGACAGGAGGATGATGGATATCCAAGAAAAGAAGGGAAATGCAAAGGATTCCATGGAGAAGGATTTCCTATTGGTGTACCACTTGTGAGCTCTGTGTCATCCTACCTTCCACTTCTGGTTTGGTCTGTGTCTAGATGTCCCCATAAAGCTTCATGCTATCAAGGAAGGCAGGAAATACTTTTTCAGAGGTAGCTGAAGCTGGAGTTTGTGACTGATCTGTGGTCCAGTGCTGGAATTAAGGGTGTGAATGCCACACCTGCTTTAGGCCAGGTAGCCTGCATACAGTACAAGAGACAAAAAGAGACTTGTACCTGTCCTCTTTTCTTTGTTGCTTTTGTTATAGGAAGGTGAGTTAGATAGAATTGTTGTCGTCAGACAGGGATAAGCCCTCAGCAAAAGCTAAGTATAAAGGGACTGGGAGAGGGACAGACTGTCCCACCGTGGGACAGACCTCAAGACAAACGATCATTGGTATTTCTCAGATGACCAGTGCTATGGGACATTTTCTCATGTATTTATTCACCACTTGTATTTCTTCCTCTGAGAAGTGTATATTCATCTCAGATACTAACTTTTGGATTGGATCTTTGACCTTTGGAGGACTGATATTTTTTAGTTCTTTGTGTAGTCTAGTTAGAAGTCCTTTGTCTGAGTGATTATTAGTTAAGATTTTTTCCCAGTTTGTGGGGTGTCTTTTCATCCTGTTGATGTGCAGAAACTTCTCAGTAAAATGGGATCCTAGTTTTTGATTTTTTGAAGTATTTCCTGTGCAGTTTGGTTTTTGTTCATGAACTCTCTGCCTATCTCTGTGTCTTCAAGATTTCCACCTATTTTCTCTCACCCCAGAAAGAATAATTGTCATAAAGAAATCAACTGATAACAAATGTTGGAGAAGCTGTGAAGGGAAAAGGAACCCTTCTCCAATGTTGGTGGCATTGTAGACTGGTACAACCACTATGGGAATCAGTTTTGGGACACGTCTAAACTAGGATTGAAAGTTCCATCCAACCCAGCTACTCACCTTCTCAGTATTTTTCCAAAAGAACTGAATATATTATATTACAGTGATTTTTGTGCACCTATGTTTATAGTAGCACAATTCGTCATAGTCAAATTTTGTAAACAACCCAAATGCCCATCACCTGAAGAATGGATAGAAGACATTGTGTGTGTGTGTGTGTGTGTGTGTGTGTGTGTGTGTGTGTGTGTGTGTGATCTGGCTCATCTCTTTCCAGGGATGGGGCTGGTATGGTATGTGGTGCTGGGGATTGAACTGTAGTCCCTGTACTTGCCTAAGCTTGCCTAAGCAGGTGCTTTAGTCCGCTGAGCTATCTTGTCAGCCCAGGATGTGTTTTTATGTAATGGAATATTACTTAACTATAAGGAAAGACAAACTTGAGGCCTTTATAGGTAAGTGGATACAACTTAGAGGCTGTACTCATAGGTAAAGTATGTCAGATGCACATGTGTAAATATTGTATCATCTCCTTAGTGTGAAATCTGAAAGGGATAATAGATGTAGTAAAATGGAAAGAAACAGAACACAAGGAATAAACAATAAAGATGAGGAAAAGAGAAAAGAGGGAAAAAAGTAAGGAGGAAAAAAATCATGCAAGTATATATTTGAGATAGCTGAGATGATTGAAAAAAACTTACTTCCTTCAGTTTTTTTCTTTTTGGTTTTATTTTGTTTCTTTTTTTGTATTTTAGAGGACGGTCTACAGGGTGTTCAGGGTCTCAATACTAGATCGGACTCTAGTGGTCTGCCTGTTTACAGCCTCCCAAGTGCTGAGAGTTCTTCTAAATATATACTATTTCTAATGGTTTATCAATTAATATTTTGTCTTCAAAATAAAATTTAAAATAAATAAAAAAGGAAAAGAAAAAAGTTTATTGAAAGTGTTAGTGGTTACCTGACCAATTTTGTATGCCTGTATCTGTTAACCTGAACAACAGATTTTGATGACAAAAATATGCAATGTAACAACCATTGTTAAATTTTTATTCTTGTTTTGAAACTGAATCATGTGCACTGTCACTTGTTACTCTGTTTTTGTCCTTTTTTTCTGCTATTTGGTTTTACTCTTTAAAATAAAATAAAAATTAAAAAAGACAGAAGATCAGACAAATGCATACTTCCCTAAAGATAAATATCCAGGGCTATGTTCTAAATAGCTCTTTATCACCCTGAGGAAGCCAGAAAGAGTCACTAACCCAACCCCCTACAGGAAAGGCCCCTGTTCTATTTTCATGCCTGCTTGCTATGTGACTTGCTTTTCTGGCTTTAGAGAACTTGAACTCAGCCCAGTTATCCTTCAGGTTGGAAGTTTCATTCCCTTTATCACTTTCGCTGTCTTTCACCCGACTTGAACTGTTGCTCCTCGGCCATATGCCACCCTCCCTCGGAGCTAGCTAGTTATGACTGAACTAAGTCATAACTAACTGAACAAACCTGAGCTAAGTCAACCTTTTCTCCTTTAACTTTGGGTGTTATTTTGTCTCAGCGATGAGAGCCAAGTAACTAATACAACCTCCTCTGTGCCTCACATCCTGGTAAATCCTTCCTTCTACTTGTTCCTCCTCAGCAGGTACAGTCCTGTGTCACCTAGTCATGAGGACATATTTTGCGAAATATGTCCCTAGCGCGCTTCATCAGTTTTCAGACATTACAGAGAGTACCTCAACTACGATGGCTATGACAGCACAGGAGTGCTGCAGTATGTGTGGCCTGCTGTTGGCAGAGATGTCATGAGGGGAACCATAACTGTATTTCCTATCAGCAGTTCAACATTCTGTGGCCTTTCATATCTTAAAAACATAGCCTGAAATTAGAAACTAAATATCATCTTCACTGGCCCATTTTTCTCCAGGCTCCATTGCCCCGTCTAGCCTTTGCTTTGATTGGATCTCCCAGAAGGTGTGAGACAGCCTTCCTCTCAGTTTCCTAAGCTCCTCCTCCCATGCCCTCTTGAGCTGCTTCCCGGCCCATACTTTCTTCAGTAGTCCTGCTGAGGAGCCTTGCTCAGTCCTGTCCCAGGTACTCAGGTACTAAGGAGACTGTGACACTACTCCTGATGCCCTCCATGCACTCCTTCCTTGATCTTCAGTGACTCACACACCAGGTTCTGTCACCTTGTACCCTTCTTCTGCTATTGCCCTGCTCAAGCTTCTTCCAACTCAGCATCCTTCTTTGAATGAATCCAGGTACTTTCTATACAGTATTTGAAAAAAGGAGTTTTCCAAAAGACCTTTTCCAGAATTTTCTGTTGTATTAGATGTTCTTAGCACTTGTTATCTTTCAGATCTTTTCAGTGTTCTTCAAAGGCTCTTGTGCAAAGGTTTAGTCTTCTACATGATGGTCTTAGAAGGAGCCGGAAACTTTAAGAGATGGATCTTAGAAGTTAGGGCATTGGGAATTTACCCTTGAAATTGTTATGAAACCCTTGATAATTTCTCTTTCATTTTTCTATTCCCTCTCCATGACATAAGCAGTTTTGCTTTTCCATGTGTTCCTGCCACGATGTGCCATCTCTCCACAGGCCCAAAATAGTGGGACCACTGGGCCTGGAACTGTGAGCCAAAATAGTAAACTTTTTCTCCTTATCAGTTATGTTATATCTAGTATTTATTATAGAGCCAGAAAACTGATTGTAGCACATCATCCTTCTGGGTGTTCAGGCCTAAATAGGGAGTCAGTCTTGATATCTCTTGCACTACTTAGTTCTCAACTCTCCTTCATGACCTACTCTTGTCAACTTTACTTCTTACATGTCATTTGACATCCATGGTTTCTTTCTATATTACTGGTGACTTCTCCTCTGGTTTAAGCTACTAGCACCTCCTCCCTGAACTAAGCTCTCTTTCCTGCCTTTCGTTATCTGCTCTTGCCCTTGGCATTCTCCACACTGTAGCTAACATGGTCTTGTCCAAAACCGCAAATCTCATTGCAAGTATCTTCCTCACGTAAAACCTACCAGTATCTCTCTATGCCAGGCACATCTGAGGTAACCTTTGTCCTTATCTCTGGTACTCTGCCCATGCTTGTGCATGTGCCTTCCTCCAGCATCCCAAGCTCCTTTCATCTTCTGCTCTTTGACACAAACTGTCTCCTGCACATAGGACAATTTTTCTTCCATACCTATACTTAAGTCATCCCCGCTCATCCTTCACACCTCAAAGTTGTTTCTTTGAAGAATTGGTCAAGCACTGGTTGGTTCTTTTTCTCTCATTACATATCCCCTCATAGCACTCTGCTCAGGTGGATGTAAAAAATGCTAACTCAATGCCAATTGTAGAATGACCTTTTGAATGCACCCTTGAACCCCAGAATAAGACTGTCAGTTGATTTGCTGTCACTACTGTGTCCTAGAATGTGTGTTGCACCCTCTGGACTCTCAGTGTGTTCCCCAAAGGTCCCAACCTCTCTCTGCGATTAATGTATTCCTAAGAACCATAAATATGATCCTTGCTATTTCTCTCTTAAATCTTCAATGATCTAATGTTTCTTGTGTCAATCTTTTCCACTTGAATGAAGCAGGCTCCAAAGGGGTCATTCCAAGCAGCTAGTGTCAAGCATGAGGTTTCTCTGGAATTTCATAGTCTGCTTTTAAAATTCATGTGATGTTTGCATTCCAATCTCTAATATTCATGAGCTTATAAAGTAAAATTGTGTGTCTGTACAAAACTCTGCAGGAAGAGCTGGTGTTCCTAGCATTGCCAACAGCCTGTACCGGGCCCTGGCAGACCATCATGCTCAACTAACCAGTGCTTGACCAATTCTTCAAAGAAGCAGCATTGGGTGTGAGCTCTGGAGGATGAACAGTGATGTAAGTAGCTAATTGAGATGTTCAGGTGTGATGCCAGGCTTTGGTGGCCTTCAGCAAGCTCCAGTTTTCATCCAGTTGTGGTGGGCTATCTCCATTCCTGCCGATGAGTTCCTGCCTCAAACTCTTGCCTTTCTCTGCTTGTCTGGCTAAGGCGTTTTTTGTTCCTGGTGCAGGAAGAGCTGGTTTAGATTGTACTGGGGTGCCTTGCTCTGGAACACCAGAAATTTAATGCGCCACGGGCCACCCTCAAACAATGTGGGGAAAAAAATCAGGGCTAGGGCTGGAGAGGTGGCTCAGTAGAATAAGTGCTTCCCTGGCAAGTTCAAGGGCCTGGGTTCAATCCTTGGTCCCACCAATAAATAAATAAATAAATAAATAAATAAATAAATAAATAAATAATACTTCTCACTCTTTAAAAAATAGGGGCTAAAGTACCTGAGCTTTCTTGGGGTTGGATAAGTCACAACCATGTTCTACATCATGCTTAGAAAAATCTCCAGTAGAACTGACCTCCATTGTTTACATTCACAATATAGCCTATGTTGGAGTTTCCCCTTCCATATTTCTTTCTTTATGTTCATTTCCTCTCTTATGTATTCTTAAATTTTCTTCTAAATGAACTACTTAGATGTACTAAAGGTCTTGTCTCATCCTTTGACTTAGAGGTAACTCAAATTTGGGAGCAGGATGGTGAGAGGGGCCCAGAGTTCCAGCATCCCCTTTAAGAACACACTCCCTATGACCTCATTTCCTTCATTAAACCCTACTCCTAATGTTTCCACCCCTTCTAGTAGCACAACAGGCTGGGGACCGACCCTTCAAGACACGAGCTTTGGAGAAACACTCAAGATCAAACTACAGCACGCAGGTACCCCTCGTAGGGGGCTTGCAGGGGATGATAGGTACTGAGACTTGCTAAGCCTGTGCTTGAGCTGAGGTGCAGAGGGACACAGCGTCTCGGGCAGCATCTTTGAGCATATACAAAGTGTGGAGGCAGAGAAATGACAAGGACTATGGGCTTGGCTGGTTTTGTTCACTGCCCTAGGAACTTAGACAGCAGAAAATGATATGCTCAAGCTTGGCAACCATCAGTTCAGGGCATGACTTTGGCCCAGCAGATCTCCACGGGAATACTCAAAAGGACTCTCATTTCCTACTGCCAGAGGGCAGGTTGTGCTGAAAGTGAGGTACACATTCGATTATAAAGGGTAGGATGACCAGAGATTGAGTGTACAGCCCTATAAAGTTCTCCAGAGTGAAGTCAGGGCCCTTCTGAGGAATAATGGTGCCCCAGTTGAGACAACTTATTGATTGGGTCCTTCAGGAAAACATGCCAAGTTAGTTTTGCTATGGATATGTAGGGGCTAATGCTCATGACTGAAATGGGGAACTACTTCTTCCCAAGTGTGTAGAGGGAGATGTCTGACCACTGTGCAAGTCTGATAAAAACGGAGGAGCAAGGAGCAAGATCAGCAGGCTGCAAGCAGATCAGAAAACGCTCAGTAAGCCTAGTTGGGCCTGTAGCCTAAGACTGATCACAGTTCCGCAGAATAAGGAGGGCCTGACCTCCCAGTCATGTTTGTCTTTAACAAGTATCAGATTTTTATAAAACGTGCATTCTAGGATGGCCTTGTTGGTGGTAACTGCTTGCTCCAAAGCTGCCAGCGCAGAACACCCAGCTCTGATTGCTCTTATGGCAGAAATAGTGAGCACTTTGGGTCTCATAAGCTTTCGTCTTCACTTCCTCAAAGAATCAGCCAGACCAGAAACTCCATCTTATGCATTGTCTCCCTCAGGCTTGAGACTAAGACCCAGTAAAGCTCACTCAGATCGTATTTGCCTCTTTGTGATTTCTACCTTGACTTGAGCAAAAGAGCCTTGATTAGTACAAGAGGAGGAGGCCACTGCATCCAGTCACTGCGTGCTCACTGCCTGTGAAGCTAGTAAACTCAGCTGGAAGGCACCCACAGCTGGAAGGCACCCACAGCTGGAAGCTGCCGACTAACTTCAACTCCCAGAACTGTGTCACGGAGACAGACCATGTGTCTCCATTTTCAAAGGAGATTGGCTAAGAGGCACAGGTCATGGAGAAATCTAGAGAGCCAGGGCTTGATTGTCCCTGACTCCAGGACACATATGCATAGTTACAGACCTGTGCGGGCTTGGAGGAGTGGTACTGCTGTCAAACACGGGCATCTGTCTCAAGGAACTGGTAAATGCACACATCACATCTCCATCATTTTTATTGCCCTGCCCTCACCCCCCAGGCACCTCTGCCAGCTTCACCAGATCCCCTGATCACTTCACAGTCTACCTCCCTGATCCCCACCATCTCTCTCTTATTTTGCTCTTTAATTTTGTACTCTTATATTCATGGACCTACTTCCAATCTGCTGGGTTTGAATCTTGAGGACTGGCTTTGGTCATCTGGATTCAGCATGTTCTCCAGGTAAGCATTATGCACGCTGAAATACGAAGGTAGCAACATATGCAGGCTCAGAACATCAGGTGTTGAAGTATCATCTATAATAAGTATTTATACAAGCTCAAGTGAGCACACTACTCAATTTAACAAATAAAAATATAACATAAAATAGAAGATATAGTTTACTTTCAATTTCAGATAAACAACTACAAAATATTTTAGTCTATATGTGTCTCAAACATCTCATGGCATATGCTTGCTCGTGTTTAAAACTATTCACTGTGATGACACCTTGGTTCATGGTAATTGGATTTTTCATGTGATTTTTGGGAAAGATGGCCACATTTTTACATGTGTAAAAGCTGGCTGTGATAATATTTATCACTTAATGCATGATTTGTAAAATAATTTGCCAAACACTTGTGTTTGCAAAACAAATTGTTTGCAAACAACAATGTTCATGGGCCGAGGTACTATTGTATTTATCTTAAATTTATTTATTTATTTGTATTTTAGGGAAGGGTCTACAGGGTGTTCAGGGTCTCACTACTAGATCAGACTCCAAGTGATCTGTCTCTTTACAGCCTCCCAGGAGCTGGGATTATAGGCACACACCAGCACACGCAGTCTCAATTGCCTTCTCAGCATGCCCCAGAGGTGGAGCCAGCATGGCAGGCCTGGGGATCAAGCCTCTGCACCTACTTGCAGGTGCTTTAATCCACTGATCTGTTTGGCAGACCTTTTATCTGAAATTTAAATGGAGTAGGAATCCTTTATTTTTTTATTAGACAAATCTGACACCCTTAGTAAGGGAAAGCGAGTGTCATTTGTAATGCAGTGGGAGCAGCGAGACTATCTGCCCAGCACCGGTCTGTGCCTGTGCTTAGGAGGGGTCTTAGTCAGCTGAGGCTGCTCTAATAGAAAACCAGAAACTGGCTGCTTAAACAACAAGCATTTATTTCTCACAGTTCTGGATGATGGGACACTGAAGGTGAAGGTGCTGGCAGATCGTGTGTCTGTTGTGGGGTCCACCGCCTACTTTGCCAATGGCCACCTTCTCCTCCTGTCCTCAGAGTGGAGGAAAGAACAAATCATACACTCTTCTATTTCTTCCTCTTTGCAGGAAAACATTAACCCCCCTGTGAGGAGCCCTAACGATCTCATCCAATAATCACCTCCCAAGGGCCCATCTATAAATATCATTATATTCGAGGTTAGGGTTTCACTCTGAGTTTTCAGAAAACATGAATATTTAGTCTACAGCAGAAGCCAAAAGCCCAAGCAAAAGGGAATATAAAAGTGAACTACACAGAGGAAAAGATGTTCAGAAGAAGCCAGGCAGAAGGGCTGAGAAACAGGCAGCAGTGCAAGGTCGACAGCCTCAGGCCTCCCTCTGGGGGCTACTGCCCTCCTGGTACAGTGGGACAAGAGAGGAGGACATGGAGCAGAGCAGTGGAAGGTGTTACTCAGGCTGAGTATCATGCTCAGATGTAGCCACTTGGTTCCCTCTCTCCCGGGTCAGCTTTCAGTTGTACAGAACGTCTGGTCCTTGCTAAGCCTGCTTAATAATTAAAATGTGCTGGCAGTCTGTGCAGCGTGCACATCTGCTGGTCCTGCAGGCATCTGGAGTCTGACAGCTCAGCTCCACTCTGTGGCCATGGCACATGATTTCTGGTGGCTGCTGAGACGCAGCCAAATCTCTTAGAGACCTCTGTTGGGGCTGAGCTCCAGGTGTTTCCCTCCTGTTTGAAGAGTGAACTGGTCACTGCACACCAGCTCTCTGATTCATGAGTAAATGCTACTAGTACCTGCTCCTGGGAGTAGACAGAGAAGCAGTTTATGATCCTGCTGTTGGCCTCACTCCCACAAAATCTAAAACCCTCCCTGTTTTCTACTTCATAATTCAAAGTGGAAGCAGGCTATTTACTTTTAGCAAAGGCCCTCATCTCTCATGTGTCCAGGAGAAATAGGGGTACTGAATGTCTTAGCCAGATTAGGTCCCCAGCACCTTCCATGTGGAGTGTGAGCAGCATGACTGGCTTTGTAAAAAAAGATTCATTACAAATTTCTGAGCAAGAGCCTAAGTAACCTCGGATATAGGACATGTTCAATAAACAACTGCACTACAAAACTTCCCATTATTTATATCCCCCTTTTCTGTTTTGTTTTGTCAGAGATGGGTATTTCATTGCTGTTAGAGAAGCTGTGTTAAGAGAAGTCTTTAAAGGACCTTTTCATACTTGATGCCAGTTCAAATATTGTAGTTATTTGAATTCAGCAAAATAACCCAATATAGTCCAATAGTCCGTAATAGTAGTGGTTTATCGGCAGAATTGTCAGAAGTTGCCGACTAGAGCATTTTACAGCTCAGCATATTAATATGGTATTACTTTTATACCTCGTGGTTATACTTTTTCTGCTGGACGGTTAAGAACAAGTTAAAGGAAGACCAATATGACTAAAAATATAACTTTTGTATCTGACAAGGTCAGTCAAATCCCCTCAGGATTTACCCAGAAACCATGTATATACAAAATATATAGTTAAGAAAGATATACAGATACTTTCTCTTAGTTCAATGAGAAGAAAAGTTTGCACTAATAGTGTTTAGGCAAGGTATCATGTCTACATCTTGTCCTCTGAATAACCACTATGAAGACAACAGTATGCGATGTATTAATTATTATAACTGTCCTACTAACCTGTTTTGAAACTGTTTTATTGCTACTCTATTTTCTCATTAAAATGAATAAAAAATAAATGAAATTCAGACTTAAAAAATAAACAACTGCTGAATAAATGCATGAATGGAAGGTAGGGTGTGCTGTAAAGAAAGAGGGAGGGAAGAAGGATGCTAGGGTGAATGAGGGGCCTGCGGGGGCAGGGGCTGGTCTGGTGAGAGGGCCAGCCACAAACACATGGCTGCCTGGGCCAGCGGTCCAGTCATTAGGCGGAAATGCAGGAATGGTGGAGGGAAGGAGGCAGGGACAAGTGGACAGAGACGTTTTCATTAGTGTCTGGCCAGTTGAGGGGACAATCCAGTGGGAGAAGAGAACAGACAGAAACTGTGCCACTCAGTAAGTGCCATGAAGTTGAAGGGGGAAGCTCATATTTAGTAAGAGGCCATGAATGAATCTGTCCTATGAGACTCGTTCTCTGACACCCATGAGCTGGGCTACTGGCTTGGAAGAGCCTCAGAGGCTGAGTCCAGGCTGGGCAGGCTGCGAAAGCTTGTCTTCTGTGACAGGGTGGACATTCGTATGCAAACGGCTCTTGCTACACACTGGGTGGTGTTTGAAGGCAAGGAGGGTGAAGTGAAGGTGCAGACTATTCACGCTTGGCATGTGAGTTTCTATTCCTAACTTTAATAGAAAATTAGCAAGACAAGGGCAGCTGGAAGCAACCGAAGACCTGGGAGGAAAAGGGCGTGAACATCATAAATTGTGGTCTCTGTGACACTCGGAAAGTGTATATCTCAGCGACTGTATGGTGCATGTGAGAGTGACAGTGTGAACAACGGCTCCTCTGTCGGGCCTGCCTGGAGTTTTTGCTGTGGAAAGCTTGAGTGCAGCTGTCCTTGCTTTCCTGAGGGCAACATCACCAGTAAGGGATGAAGGGCACGGACCGACTGGCTCAGGAGAAGCCGAGACCCTTCTTTAGTGACTGACATGAAACCACAGCCTAAGCTGTTTTCAGAATCATCTTCCAGAATAAGCCTTTCTAGCTGTCGTGAATATAAATTAAAGAGGATGGGGGTGGAGTTGGAGGCAGAGATGTGAGAATCAAATTTTATATTCTGTTACTCATCAGCGCCTCTGCCCATAGTTAATTTCTTCAAGTTTTCTCCCTAATATCTCATCCTGCAAATGGAGCCAGCAGTTGCAGTCGATACACCTTTCTGCTTCCAGCTCTCTTCTAGGTTTCAACTGTTGTTTCTTCAGTGGAAATGGAAATGCAAATCTCTAAGGAGAATATGGAAATTTACTTTTTAAAACTACTTACATGTCAGACATCACAATAGAAGCCAAGGAGGTGACAGGGAATTTAAAGGGATGCCTCAAAATGAAAATAAGGCATTTAAATGGGCAACAGAAATTTCAAAAGAAATTGCAAAGCTTCCATGTAGAAAGGACTAATTAGGAGAAAAAGTCAGAACAGTCCAGATGCCATGACTTGCAAGAAGAAAGAGGGGGAGGAAGCAGATGTCAGAGTGGAGTGGCTGAGGGTGGAGAGGACATGGTGGGTTCTCTCAGGGTGGATGCAGCCAACCTCAGACAAAGATGTGCCTGGAAAGAGGCTCAGAGCTTCAGCCCTAGAGGTTGTGCTCTGCCTGGAAGCCCAGACCTGGCCCAGGGCACATGGTTCTAGGCTGTTCTCACCTGCAGCCTACTCCTCAGCATCTCCCAGAATTGCAGGGACCTAGAAGTGGTGGTGCTGGTTGGCTCCTGGTGTGTCCCTGGAAAGCACTAGAAAGTGATGCTTAGAGAGAGCTCCTTTTCTGGGTCCCCTGCAGCCTCATCCTCTCCTCCAGCTGGCCCATTGCATGAAGAAGCATCTAAAGGATCAGTGATAGCTCCACCTCTGTCCACACTTGACTTGCTTCTAAAACAATCTCATCTGGGAACACAGCATCCAGTCAACTTAACTCTGCTTTCCTTGCTCTCATCATCAGAAGTTGTTGTGGTTAGTTTCCCTTTCCTGGTGCAAAACACCAATGGTTACCATTTAAAGGGAAACAGGTGAATTTTGGCTTACAGTTTCAAAGGACTCAGTCCAGAGCTGACTGGTGCTAAGGCAGAAATGGCCAGGGTGTGGCAGAGGATGGCAAGGAAACACGGAACAGGTGGTGCAGGGGTGCAAATTACTGTCCTGGGTCACCTCCCAGGGACCGTCCCCCTTTCAGCCAGGCCCCAGTTTAGAAACTGTGAGACTTTGGAGGGACACTGTAGATGGAAACCATATTAGAGTCCACATGTATATTATGAAATGCTTTCTTTTGAGTGTCTTCAGATGCAAGCAGGTACATTCAGGAGTTGGAATAACAAACTCAAACCAACCTCTTCTCGAGCCTAAATTAGATTCTACCTACTCAGTGAGTAACCAGCGGCCACTGGATTCTGCAAGCCAGAGTGCCCGGTGGCCTCCCTCATGCTCCCCTCTCCCTTGGACCCCATCATTGTGCAGATTATTCACCCTACATCTTTTCAAAATCATTGATGTGTCTTCAGCTTTCCTGCCTTCCTAGTCCAAGTTACCACCACTTCTTGACTCTTCTAAGGCATCCTGCATGCCTAACCAGAGTGTTCTGTGAAACCTTGAAAACCTTCCATTTGTATTCCATCATTCTCAAGGTGACAATCAAAACCTGCCTGGTGCTGTGTTATCTCCTGGTGGCCAAGCTGTTGCCTACAGCTGTCTCCAAGAATTTTCTTTGCCGCTCTTCCCTGCACTTCATCCATATCCTCTTCTGTTGTGTCTTTCACCTAAGCAAGGGCGTGCCTTTCTCCCAGCTGTCCTCTGCCCCTTGAAGGCCACCTCCACCCCATCAGCACTTCTTATACTTCAGTTCTTGACTTAAATACCACTTCTCCTTTCCAGGACACACTACCATGGTATACTTTCATTGGTGTGTGCGTGTGCGTGTGCATATGTGTGTGTGTCTGTGTGTGTGTGTGTGTATGCACGCGCACATGTGTACACTTTCATTCACAGGACTGGCCAGAGGCTGAGCTGATCCTACCTGAATTTGCTCACTTCCTGGCTACCTGCCCCAAGGACTCTTGGGTTTCTTCCAGCAACGGTTGGAACTCGCATCCTGTGCACAGATGGGGGCTACGCATCCTATGGCAGAGGTTTCAAGGTGGGAAAAGCCACCTCTCAGACACTGCAGTCTATGACTGAAGGAGCGGAGTGAGGCCTGGGAAAGGTAGGGCTCAGTAATTGTGATTTTGTTGTTGTTGTTAGCTTGGAGTGTGAAAATGTCCTGGGAATTGTTGAGAATTGTGACAGGAGACAAAGGGACATCTAGATCCCCTCTGCCCCTTCAGTCATTGACTGCAGTGTCTGAGAGGTGGTTTTAGGTGGTTTTTCCTAGCTGGAAACCTCTGCCATAGGATGTGCTGCTCTGGCCTTTGAGCAGGATGTGAGTGCCAGCCATGGCTGGAAGAGACCCGAGAGTCCATGGGGCAGGTGTCCAGGAAGTGAGCCTGGGGGACACAGGAAAAAAACCTCTTTATAAAATAAGGATGAAAAACAACACAAGTGAAACAAAAAATTGGTCCACAGAGTGCTCTTTATGGACTCCTGCACCATGCATGTCTGTGACCTTTTGAAGGGGAAGACTGGTGTCTTATTCAATTTTGCTTGCCCAGGTCCTGGCAGGATCTTCCAAACAGGTCATCTGAATGCTCCAGTGAATGATTTCAAGGCTGCCCAGAAGATGGCAGGAGATAATCCAATTCCACCTGTAAGGAACCATCCCCCACACCTTCTACCCAGAAAAGGGCTCTTTAAAGAAACAGGCCTACCTTTGTGTGTAGAGGAGCAGGTTTAACCTGATCGAGGTCTAGGGCCTCTAAATAAATACAGAGAAGACTAGGTGGACAGTGGGGAGAAGGTAGGTGGGGCAGAAAGCAGGGTCCCCCTTAAAGCAAGTCTGCAGCTAACACTGGGAGTAAAGATCGCAAAAGGGAGAGGAGAGCTGGACTTCAGGGAGACAGCTGGAGTTAACCATCACACAGAGCCTCCTGGTGTTCCAATGTCATATGCATTCACCAAACTCTGCACAATGAAATTTCCTTTTTAAAGCTAGCACCATCAAGGTCTTAAAAAGAGACCAGTTTCCTCTGGCAGATATCACCTACTTGAGTTGGCTGTGGAATAAGCTCTTGAGGCCAGGGCCATTAGGCTAGAATGCTTCCTCCATGTGCTTGAGTAGCCCCTGTGCAGCTGGTCACTCAGAGGCTGGCTCCTGAGCCTGGTCTTTATGCACAGTTAGGAAGCGAAGCAGCTGGACATAGGCCATGGGCCTTGGCACTTGGGAGGATCATGCAATGATCTGACCAGGCATCACACTGCTTCAGCCACTTTTCTTGTCTCTGATGCATAATATCCAACTGTACAAATTAAAGGAAGGGAAGTTTATTTTGGCTCCTATTTGTAGTCTGAGGTCGATGAGCTTTTAAAGCAGCAATGGCATGGCAGAGGGCATGGTAGACAAAGGGCTTCTCAGTCCTGGCACTCAGAAGGAGAAAGTGGAGGGAGGGAGATCTATGCCTCCACACTATACCTACAGTGACTGGCCTCTTCCCACCAGGCCTCACATACAGTAACACACTCCGTCCTGCAACTGCCATGTGGATGAAGCCATGGATGAGTAGAGACATCTTCTAAGCACAGGTTTTTAGGAAGATTTTAGGAGCCAAATCACAATACATACCTAGGATGAATTAGTTCGGAGTGGTTCAGAAATTTCCCTGAGTTTATCAGGGAAATTTGAAGATGAAGAAGTACCTAGACTTACCTGGGTCCTTTGGCTTTGAAGGGTAGGCCTGGGGACAACCACCCAGCTTAGAAGGTACCCCGTCATAGTTGTTGATCTCAGTCCTCCAGAGAAGGGAGGAGTCATGCATTCCAGCCCAGAGCAGGCTATGTTGGGCTACCCTCTGATGAAAGCCCTTCTTTCACTGTCCACTGTCCTGGGGATGAAACATAAGGCCTGCACTGAGGCCCCTGGCCACCTGCATGGGTAAGATCAGATTCTGAGGTACCTGCAAACATGAGCAGCTCCCCCACAGTATTCTATCTGTATGCAAAACACTGAGGTGCCCTGGAGGTGGGGCATACTGGCATGGAGGATTCCAGCATGGGGCTTCTCACAGAGGGGTAGTGGGGAGGCCATGCCAGTGCCAGTTCAGTGGGAATGACCCTGGCAGCTGGAATAGGGACTCCCTTCCATCAGGATGCAGTCAGCCTGGAAAACACTCGTCCTTCCTCCTCAGATGTCTCCATGGACCACAGCCAGTGGAGTCCCCTCGGGAAGGGAACAGATGGTGGGCAGATTCCTCAACAGCCTGGCTCGCTCACTTCCCCAGGCATCCTCAGTTAGGTAGGAAACAGTGCAGCCTTGAATGTTCAGGCGGCCCGCTGGGTGTGTTCATTTAAGAGGCGATGGGGAATGTGAGCAACAGCCACTGCGGGACACAGAAGGTCCTAAAACATGTACACATCAAGGGTTTCTTGCTGACAGCCTCATCCCACCCAGCCCTGCCTCTCTCTGCATATGCTCCTGCCACCCAGTAGGAGAATGGGCTGTAAGTGCACTCCAGGGCACCTGAATTCCCGTGCCTTTCTTCCCTGGGATTTAAGATGCTTGTCTCCAGCACAGGAGCAAGGTTATTTGAACAGTAGCTTCTGAGTAAAAGTAAACAGTCTTTGGAGAAAACCAGTAGCATTTCTATTTCCAAAGTTCCTTCTTGGATACTTATATTCTGTATGTAAGCCAATTGCCTTGCTGCTGGACTCCATCAGGGTCTGAAGGGACATACCCGGGTGCACACGGGTGTGTTCTTCCCACTGGCACAATCAGAGCAAATCTTTTTGATCCAGCCTTTTCCCTGATGGTAACACACTGAGCTTTGTTGGATATCAGGCCTCCGTAGTCCTCCTTTCTCCGGCTGCAATCCAGGATTGACTGGCAAATGTGACCACCTGCCCTTCTGTGTCACCAGTCTGATGTTCTGATCCTAAAAGACATTTTCAGTGCAAGCACAGAGCAATGGGTGGCACCGAAGGGAAGCTGCAGCCACTCCCAGAGTTTCCTGGCCTGCTTGCTTGTCTTTGGTCTCTATCCTCACCAGAAGAGCGGTTGCCACCTCCATATGACCAGGTGCCCTTGTTCACTGCTGAGGCAGAAGCTCTGTGCCCATGGTTAGTCCTGGCTACAGGTGCTGCTTTGTCTCTGTCTAGCTGCCGTGGGGGTGTGCACGTGTTAGACCAGACATGGAGGAAGCCCGCACACTGCAAGGCCACACTGCTGCCCCCACGTTACAGCATTGCCTCTCAGGCTAGCTGAAAGTGTCAGGAGGGAGAGCAGCTTTCTCAGTTCAGGTGCTTTAAGTGAGCACCCCCCTGCAGTTAATGAATTTGTGTCTGGGCCCAGGACATCATCAGATATTGTCAGTGGGTGAGCCTCGTGGAAGCTGCCCATTGCCAGTTCTCTACCACCAGTAGCCCTTTCAGCAGAAGCCTTTGGTCTTCACCCAAGGAGCGCTGCAATCTTTGCTAAACTCAGCTATTGCAGCTTTCCAAGCTCTTTCCTTTGGGTTTGGTAGTAGTACTGTTTGCAGATTTATGGCCTGAATATAGACTGCTACCTCAGCCTCCCTATAAAGGGTATTTTCAAAGTTATACAAAAGAAGTGGGTATTTGTGAATGATTTGCTACTTAGAGGATGATGGCTCTGAGTCTTTAACTTTAAAGAGCAAGTAAAAGTGACTTGGGACAGGAGGAATGATCCAGTGTGCCACACCGCACACACTGCTCGTACTCTCGGCCTCTGTGGCCCTCCTGACCTGTGCTGTTTGCAGGAGGCTGAGCCCCACCCCATGGCACTGTCTCTTTCCAGGCCTGTTCTTCCTGCTTATACCCATACACCCACCTCAGTGCCAAACTAGATTTCGATACCACATTTTTAGGTTAACAGGAATGACGAAGGAGGGCAAGCTTGCTCAATAGGGCCTGTTTCTCAAAAGGAAGCCAGGGGCCACTTATTTTGCACAAGAAAGAGTTCTATAAGGTCAGCTCCCCTTTATTGGCTCAGTTTTTGGTGGTGTAATGATGGCTTTTTCATAAAAAGATTGACAAATCCTGCATAAGGGGAAAGATTTAACACAAAACTTTAAGGAGGTGTCATTGGCAAAAGCCAAGCTCAGGGCTGGGGAGGCAGCCCAGCAGTCTAAGCACCCACCTGGCAAGTGCAGGGACCAGGATTCGATCTCTGACACCACATGCCATAACAGTCCCACACCCAGACACGATGCACAGGCCACTGAGACCCAGTATGGTGGCACCTGCTTATAATCCCAGTGCTAGGGAGGCTGAAACAGGAGGATCACTAAAAGTATGAATTGTGTAGTGAGATCCTGTACCAAATATATTAAAAAAAAAAAAAAGCCCAGCAAGGGACAGGGAAATAACTCAGTAGAATAAGCACTTTCCTGGTAGGTACAGGGTCCTAAGTTCAATCCCTGGTACCAACAACAACAAAAAAAGATAAAACCAGCTATTACCCAATAGAAAAACCCTCCTTTAGGGGCTGGGGAGATGGCTCAGTGGAATAAATGCTTTCCTGGCAAGCACAAGGGCCTGAGTTCAATCCCTGGTTCCACCAAAATAAATAAATAAATAAATAAATAAATAAATAAATAAATAAATAAATAAATGCCCAGCAAAAGTAAGTAGCTTCTCCTGGAAAGCCATTCTTTCGTAAGCTTTTTTTCACAGCTCATCAGTTGTCTGGGAGTCAGGAAAAGGTGTTTCCCCAAATGCCCTGCAAACATGTATTGCCAAAAAAAAAATTGAAAAGAAGTGTCACTTGCGTTCTCCAGTTGTCCTCCCATGGGACAGCACTGTTGGGCAGAAGCTGTACTCCACCGCATAGCACATGCATCTGTCACTGGCTGGCACAGCTGGGCTGCTCCTTCTCCCTGTGGCTGGAGCACAGCACGTGTGTTGGCAGGATGGCCCCGCCATGCTGGCTCCGAAGTGCAAGGCACCAAGGCTGGGCCTTCTATCTGCTGTCTTGAGAAAACCAGGGAACCTCTCTGAGCCCCAACAGGCTTATTGGTAACCAGGGGTACTGAAGACCTCTGAAAGCCTCAGCCACCTCCCTGCTCAGTCAGTGGCACATGTAGAGACATGTTTCTGGGCCACAGTCATAGCAAACAGGGGCAACGTTTGGCAACTTTAGTAGGAATGATTTGAGGGTCTGTGGGTCCAACCTCCCAAAAGACACTAGTTGAGGCAGATTGGAGGGGGGCAGGCCATGCATAAAAACTGTAAGGGAGAGGCCTAGTGGGAAGATGCTCCACAGACAGCAAGGGACTCTTCTCCATCAAGGCCAACTGCTAGGGCCAGGGCATCAAAGAGTGGCAGAGTGGGAGATTGGCCTCCCTGATTGTGCAGGGGCCGTGACAGCAGTGTCTGCAAGGGGAAGGATGGGCAAACCCTTTCTTGGCCTGGCTCTGGAGTAGCATCCTATGGGTAATGGTGTCAGTGTGGTGAAAGGGGAGAATGAGTGGGAGCCCCCAAGCTCCTGAATTGCCTTGGACTTCTCCCAGAAGGAGCTGTCCAGGGAGGAGGGATGTGAGAGTGAAGGCAGAATTCAGCTCCTCAAGCTTTCAAGGTCTAACAGGAAGCTATCACTTCAGGGTTCTGGAGATGCCAAGGTCTGAGGGAATCAGTGACCCTGCCTTAAAGCCTGACTCAGACCTCTGTGGCCTGTCAGTGGTGATGTGGGCTCAGGGCCAGGCAAGAATGACCTAGTGGCTGGTGAGCAGAGCAATGATGCATAAGTGATCCACGAATGCTGGCCACCACCAGACTGGGTGTTTAATAATCCACGTTTATTCAGGAAAGTCCAGAAAACATCTTGAAGAAAATGTCCTTGGGATATGAAGGACAGTCTTCCTACATTTAGATGGCCATGGTGTTTAATAATCCACATTTATTCAGGAAAGTCCAGAAAACATCTTGAAGAAAATGTCCTTGGGATATGAAGGACAGTCTTCCTACATTTAGATGGCCATGATGGCAACCGGAATGAGCACATGTAGTATTTCATAATTCCAGGTTCATCAACTCTGGCCTACCAAGGAGCTTTAGGATAGCGCTGTATTGACCCCCTAGTCTTTGACAGCTTTGGAAACTTATAGAGCTAGTGCAGAGGTGTGGCTTGGCCGGGGCTTGTGGAGGCCACTGATAAAGTAGTAGAGAACCAGAGCGAGACTCACCTGGTTGACTGTGGGAATTTCAGAACTGGAAATGGAGGCAGATATGAATCAGGAGCCGAGCCACTGTGCAGCCATGAGGTCAACTGCCCCTGTGGCTATGCACCCTTGTCGAGCCACTCAGGTGCGGGCTGTGTCCTGTGGGCTCTGAGTGAGAGTCATCACATCTAACAAGGGATTTTTCAAGGGGATGTGGGGGTGGGGTGGGGACATAGCTTAGTGGAATAAGCACTTCCTTGGCAAGCGCAAAGGCGTGAGTTTAATCCCTGGTTCCACAAAAAAAAAAGGGGGTGGGGGATGTGGGTAGAGTTCTGTGTGTAAGTCTAGCACTGGGAAGCCTGGGTGAGTGCTGGTGCTCCTGGGGAGTCCAGTGGCAGCCCCTCCCCCACAGGTGTCCAGGCTCAGCTAGGGCCCCTGCGCTAGAATCCTACTATACATAGCTTATGCGGCTGGTCACTGGCTGCTTCTGTTTCTTTTCATGATGACAGCAGCCCTCATTCCCTGCAAGACTTGCTTCACCAAATAAGAGTGCCAGTATCTCCCCCCAAGCAGCCCATGCTGAAAGGAGGACCCTTGTTTGACCATCACTGTCCTAGCCCTCTTCTCAAGATCTAGCAAAGGTGCCAAGAATGAAGAAACTTCCTGCAGAGTGTGAGCAGCCCACAAGGTGGGGTTCCTAACTAGGCCCTTTCTTTTCACCAGCCCTAGAACCTATAGAGTGCAGGTGGAGGGGAACTGGGCCTGAGGTGCACAAGCTGCTCCTGAGGTCTGTAGTTCCCTTCTGCTTCACTGTGCATCCCAGGGAAGGTGATCCAAATTCACAGGCTACTCTGAAGCCAGGGATCCTGTGGTAGGATCCTGCAGCATTCTGTGCCTGGGAACAAACGAACCTGGTTGCCAAGTCTGGACAAGCTAATCACAAAGTGCCCTTCTTGGCATGGGCTCCATTGGTCTGACAATCAGCACCATCTGTCCTCAGAGGAGGCAAGTCAAGAGCTATCTACTGTTGGGCTCCTCTCTACTCCTTCTCCTTTAACATCCGCTCCCCTCTCTACTTCTCCCGCTTACTGCCTCAGCTTCCTGCTTCCAGTGGGGGAGGAGGCAGCCCTGGACTTATCCTTCTGGCCTGGCTGCAGGAGGAAGGTAGAGAGGCCCTAAGCGGCCTCTACAGTCATTGTCACTCTGCTTCATACTCTGCTGTTTACCTTGCAGGCCAAGGTGTGTTGGGGGTGAGTTCAGAGTGTCTGGGTGACAAGCGGGCTGTTTTATGATTTTTTTTGTGTGTGTTTTTTTCTCTCTGTTGCCCTTTCCTCTTGCTCCCTCAGTGCCACCTGGTTCTTCTCCCCCTCTGAAGCTCTGCCCCATCCTAGGATCACATCCAAGGCTCTGTGAAATTATGAAATAAATCAAGAGCCATCAGTAGAAGCACTGAGCTTCCTGGGCCTAAAAGACCTCCAAGAGCCCTAGCTGATGAGGTTCTTCCTTGGCAGGAGGTGAAGGGCACAGTGTGACTGGGTGTAGTTTTAGGGCCTACCATGCATGTCCTCAGAGGTGCGCAGTGGCCCAGGTTCATGCTGAGACCAATTGTGCAGAAGGGCACAGTAGGCACACAGAACACAGTACAGGAGAAACATACACAGTTGGCAGACAGTAAGATGTGCAGGGTCTTGCACTCTGGAGCTCCCCATTCATGGTGCTTGACCTCAGAGCTGGAAGGCACAGCCTCCATGATGTGTATACTTAACCCACCAGGGTTCTGGGAGCCCATCTGCACATCCATGAGGCAGAATCTTGAGGGGCGAGGCCAGTCACCCACTCTAAGTGTCAGCTGTGGAGAGGACTGTGAGGCCCAGGACTTCTGAGGACCAGAAGTCAGCTGGCAGGATGAAGACAGATGCCATTCTCTGACTTTCACTGTGGAAACTCCATCACGGTCTGGCCCTGAGCCTTGCTGGGAGAGGAGGCAGCACTGCCCAGGGCCCAGATGGGAGGCCAACCGCATGAGGAGCCATAGGTTGAGAGCTGTGAGGACTAGATGTATGGTGACTCCTCATGAGGCCTGGACAGCTCATGTGGCTCTAAACACACCTACAGCTAAGTCTCCTCCGCCCTTCTGTGGTTTGCAGTACCTGTGCTCAGGGAAGCCAGTGAAGGGAGGTTGAAGAGAAAACTAAGTTCTCAGACTGAGCCCCCGGTCTTCCAGGATCCAGGCAGACCATCAGCCTTATCCTCTTCATCCTGCTCAACCTCCACATCCTGCTCCACATCCTGCCCCATCTCAGCACAGCCTCCAAGCAAGGGAGGGCTGGGCAGGTACTGGAGGAGCCGGCCTTCCTGCTTCATTTCTGCCAGCTCCTTGGCACAACAGCTAGGAGTGTTGGTCTCGTAGGTGTCATGGAAGGTGTTGTAGTCCACTTCATAGAAGCCCTTTTCTAAGGTGAGGACGGGTGTAAATCGGTGCCCCCAGAGTACCTCTGTATCCATATAAGAGCTCCGTGCTTGACAAGTCATGCCTGGGGAAACAAACCACATGCATTAAGGTGCAACCACCTACCCATCTAACTATCCATCCATCCATCCATCCATCCATCCATCCATCCATCCATCCATCCATCCATCCAGTGTTTTTAAACACCCACTTTGTGATAAGCATCTCAGGTGTAAAGCTGAATAAGACATTTTTTATTTGAAGGAGCTCAAATATGTTGAGGGCATAGAATTACAATTGAACATGCAGGACTCTGGAGTATACTCTAAGGAACCTAAGCAAGTAGAATTAGAAGCAAGGACATGGTTCCTGAGAACAGCATTCAGGTCTAAAAGATTGAGACAGGAAGACATAGGGAAAAAAAAGGTACATTTAGCATGAGGGAATGAAGAAGAGCTGATAGGAACTCAGGATGTACAGTGATTGCTCAGGTGGACTTATGTACACAAGCCTGCGCACTCACAAAGGCACAGACATACACGCCCATCCATGCACTCACAAACACACATACTCATGCCTACACACACACAAGTGCACACACACACACACACACACACACACAGAGCGTGTCTTTTTGGTTTGGGAACTTCCAATGTCTCCTGTGTTATGTTTAGGTGTTGCTTTGTGTACAGATCAGGTAATCCCTGTGCTTAGGGTCACAGGAAACCAGCAGCTTGTGTAATCTGACCTAAGAAGGTACTGGTCTGTGCTATTTGGACACTGCAGGAAAAGCCTTCTCCAGCCTCCCCACTGGGCCTTCTCTGGGAGGGGTGCCATACACACCAGACCCAGACAAAGGCTGTGTACCACCTAACTGTGACCCTGGGCTTGCACACTCCAGGACCCCACCTTCAGGGATCTTGTGGCCTGTTATTTGCTTTTGGAGGACTCCTCCTTCATCCCAGTCTTTCCTTGCCCATCACTGCCACCCCATGCCTCCCAGAAGCATAGGGACACAAGCTAGGCACAAACCAGCCTGGCCCAGGCTTGCAGTGGGCAGGACCTTTGCAGAACACTTTGGGGCAGCGCTCTTGGCCTCTTCCAGCTCTCTTTCCTGTCCTTCCTCTAGGGATGCAACGGTGGGCTGCCTTGGCACTAGATTCCTTATTGCTTGAGATTCTGTCACTGTCACCAGATTGGCAAAGACTCTCACCATGTTGTGTGCAGCCCTGTGCTTTCTCTGCATTCCTGTTTGGTCATTTAATCCTCCCAACACCACCATGAAGCTGATTTGCCTCATTCTGCCTACAAGTCAAGCCATCTGCCCAAAGAACTCAGGCACACGCGGTGGCACATCAGTGCTACTCAAAAGTAGCCCTGAATGCACACCCAAGCTCAGCTCTGTAAGCTCAGCCACCAGACGATGCAAGCTGTTGGGTTCAGAACAGGTGTGAGCACATAGTCTCTCTCACTGATCTCTGTGATGGCCCTCTACAGAAGGTAGAACAAGGTGGCCCATCCTGCAGGTGGGGACGATGTCAAGCAGCTCTGATGATGACTCAGTGTGGGCCTTGAGGGAAGTGTGAGGGGAGGAGCCAGCAGAGCCAGGACTACTGGGCACGCTGCACAGCTGCAGAAAGCAAGGCATGGCTTTCTCCTTTGCTTTGAATCTCTAACCTGATCCCGCCTTTGCTACTTCACAGGGGAGCCCTTACCTGAGAGACAGACTGTGCTCTGACCCTGACTTACCAAGGGCAAGGTGACCTGGGAGCCCCCAGCTTCCTGTGTCCTGACTGTCTGCAGCCTGAGAGGCCCCTGTGGCTGCCACCATATGCTGCCTGACCAGGCTCGGCCCCCAGCAGATGGCCAAGCAGCGCCCTCTGGCACAGTCCCTAGAGCCCCACGACACTTCCCTGCACCACGTTCCCCATCAGTTCCACTGGCTCTGAAGAAGGAACATGCATGGAGAGCCTGAGTCCTCCACCCAGAAACCAGCTTCAAGGGTCAGGCTGGTGTGGCTGGTCACCTTGGTGACAGGCGCCTGATATTTGGGGGGGGGGGCAGTGGTACTGTAATAGGTGCTCTAGATTTGTACTTGAGGGGCCTGAATGTGAGCTCTTGCTGTCTGCAGTGAGGCAATGCTCATGACGCTAAATCTATAGAATGGGTCTGAAACCAGACTGGTGTTATTTGCAAAAATTAAACAAAAGAGTGTGCTGAGCATGGGTAGGTTTTGGGCAAGCCCCTGTTAGGGTTGGGCCTGCTAATCAGTCTGTTGGATGAAAAAAGGAAAGGGAAGGAAGATAAAAAGAAGCAAAGTACAGCGGTGATGGGGGCTCCCTTGCCCAGGCAGTGGGACCCCAAGAGTTGATGAAGGACTGGGTCTGCACTCACAGCAGAGCTTGGGTACCTTCAGGCCCTGGGATTCTTAGAGAGAACTCCCCCGGAGGTGTGGCTGAGGAATGACGCTCTCGGCTCTCAGCTGCCTGTGAGAGTTGGCAGCTGAGCAGGGGGGCCAGGCTGGCCACAGGCGAGCATCTCCCCGAGGGTGTTTGGACGCACTTGGGTTTGCTGTGACAAGGGCTCCTGCACACTTGGCTTCCTGAGCCAACCAGTTGAAAGGATGCTGAGAGAGAGGCCTGCTGCTTCAGACAGGTGCATACAGGGAGACCATAGGGGCCCCCTGCCCCCCAAAGGACTATGCATATCAACTTGAGTTTAGAAAATGCAGACTCCTTTTCTGGTGACGAGATCCACAGTATGCACAGATGTGGTCAAGTCCTGCCCTAGCCACCTAGCTCACCTTTGTGTCATCCCAGGTTTGCCAAGGTCATCTGACACCTTCTCCAGGATGGGGGTGTGATGGACTGTTGGAAATCAACGTTATATTTGGGGCCCCCTGGCTTGACTTGCACCCTGGCCCTTGACTCAGTAGCACCTGCTGTGTCTGTGCCTCTGTTTCGTACTGAACATTATTTACAGGGATGCAGAGGACACCAAATGTGAGGTCATATGTTTGAAGTCTAGAGCCACGCCTGGAAGTTGAGGCTCAGTGTAGGTCAGCTCTTGATCCTGAATAACGGTCCCCTCAGATCACACCGGGGAATGGATGGGCTGCCTGTACCATCTCGATTCTCCCAGGCCACTTCGTAAAGACATTGTGGCTTAAGCTTCTGGGAGGGGTGAGGGGATCGCGTGGCTGAGGAGGACAAAATGTCTTACCGGTTGCTTCCACCATCCCTTCTAGAATGACCACTACCTCGAACTCCTCCTGGTGCAGCTGGGCCCGAGACATCTCCCAGAAGGGGCTCTTCTCATTGATCTCGTGGGGGATGATGAGCGGGGACACCAGGAAGAGACGATCGTCCCCAGTGTCGAAACCCACGTTAATGTCCGTCTGATTTAGGGGGATGAACTCCCCCTCTTTGGTCTGTCGTGACTTGATGAGCTTGGCCCGGATGGAGGCCTCCACGATGTGCGAGTTGCGGAGGTCCCCCACGCGGAACATGAAGCACAGCTTCTCGTCGCGCATGGAGATAACTGCGTGGTTGGAAAACATGAGAGTCTCCGCCCTCTTCTTGGGCTGGCTGATCTTGACGAACATGCACCCCACCATGAAGGCATTGACGATAGAGCCCAGGATGGCCTGCACCAGGAGGAGGACGATGCCCTCGGGACACTTCTCCGTGATGACCCTGAAGCCATACCCGATGGTAGTCTCAGTCTCAATGGAGAACAGGAAGGCAGATACGAAGCCGCTGAGGTTCTCCACGCAAGGGATCCACTCTTGGTCACCCACGTGGTCCAGATCGCCCCGGATATAAGCGATGAGCCACCAGATGAAGCCAAAGAACAGCCAGGTGATAGTGTAGACCATGGTGAAGACGAGCAGGTTGAAACGCCACTTGAGGTCCACCAGCGTAGTGAAGAGGTCGCTCAGGTAGCGGTAGGTCTCCTGCACGTTGCCATGGTGCACGTTGCACTTGCCACTCTTCTCCATGTAGCGCTGGCGCGGCTGTTTGCCCTCAGCCAGCAGGCGCGTGCGATCCGTGGTGAGAGGCACGTCGTCACGGGCCTGCTTGGGGATCTTCTTGGGGTCCCGGGAGGTGACTCCGATCTCCATGTCCTGCTTCATAGTATTCCTAGAATCTCCAGCCATGGCTGGGATACATGGGGTTAAGAGATATCATGAGTGGGTGGGCAGCTGGGAGTCAGAGACACGCGAGGCTGAGGCTCGTGTGGGCCTCCGCTTGCTGCAGTGGCTGGGCCTGGGAACACTCAAGGACAGGGGCCATGTGCTCTTCCAGGACTCCTTTATATCCCTGAGCCTTCTAAAAGTCCTTGTTGTCTGAGTAACTGAATAGTGCTTCCAGGGAAACTACACAGAAGTGTTGTAAGGATCTAAAGTTACCTGAGGGCAATTTAAAAACTAGTCATTGTAACAATGCATCACATGCCCATTAGGTTCTCTGTGCAGTGTAATCACCACAATAAACTGTGGAATTAAAGATTGAGTATCTTTGCACTAGTTTGATTTCTTTTTTCAAAAAAATCTTTTATTAATTTATTTTTAAGGTACAGGGTCTCACTGTGCAGCTTGGACTCATAGTGATTCCACTATGATTCCACTCATAGTGGCTGGCATGCATGTCTGGGATTCCAGGGCTGGCACAGCATGCTGTACTAGGGATTGAACCCTGGTCCTTGCGCTTGCCAGGCAGGTGCTTAGGCCACCAAGCTATCTCCCCAGCCCTTGATTTGGTTTATAATTGTTAATTTGGTTTATAATTTCCAGGGGAATGTAAATGCCCCAGAGTGTGTTTTTTTTTTTTTTTTCTTCCTATTAGTAGAGATTGAACCCAGGACCTTTGTGCTGGCCTGCATCACAAGCCACCCTTTCTTCTTTTTTAAAAAAAAAACAATTTTGAGACAGGGTCATGCTAACTTGCCCATTACACTGAGCTCAAACTGGTGATCATCCTGCTCAGCCTGTAGGAGTAGTGAGATCGCAGGTGTGTCTTGGCCTCCAAAGGGCATAATTTTGTGCCTGCTTTGTTCCCTGGTATATTCCAAGTGCATTCAAAGTACTTACTAAATAAATGAATGAAGAGAGGCCCATGGAGCTAAGTGGCATCCAGGTCACCAAACAAAAAACAGTGGGTAGAGCTGACGTTTAGATTCTTGCTTTCTCGGCTCGAATCCTGTGCTCTTTGTACCTGGCCATCTTCCTTCCTTTCATCTGAGGTTTTTTTAGCAGCAGACACAAAGGAAAAGATAGCGCATGTCTGATTCGCCAAGTGGTTGCTCTCCCTGTCTGAGTGGAGAGTCTGTGGCAGCCTGAGCAATTACTAAAATGACAAATTGCTGGGTAGATTCACTCAAAATTTTTGATCCAGCTATTCCCTAACATATTGGCATGAGCAGGATGTTCCTGTCCCTGGGTTTTTAAAAGGACTGTAAACAGTTTTTCATGAGGAGTTTCCCACATTTCAAAGAGATACCCAGACACCTGTGACACCCCATCTTACTCTTTCTAATTCTGCTCAAGCCCATTTAAAATGCTTTAAGACTCTGATGAAGTTAAAGAAGACCATGAGAATTCTCTGTAATTAATAACAAGTTAGATTTCTGGGCATCAAGGGCCAGGAATTGCACTAAGAAACTTACAATCATTAGCTCATATAAGCCTATTATAAAGCTATTACACAGGCTGTTATTATCTGTCCGTTTTTCAGACATGTGGTAGTTTGGCCCTAGGTTTACTTGGCTCAAGCCTGAGGGCTTAGCTAGCCTGAGTCTCAAGACAAGTTCCCTAAACCCCCATGGCTCTGCATCCCATCTTCTGGGCCTCACTGGGAATCTGCCTGGGTAGTCTCACCACCTACTCTAAGGACAACCACATCTCTCTGGATGCTAAGTTCCTCTAGAAATGCTT
Source organism: Ctenomys sociabilis (assembly GCA_004027165.1). NCBI lineage: Eukaryota > Metazoa > Chordata > Mammalia > Rodentia > Ctenomyidae > Ctenomys > Ctenomys sociabilis. The sequence continues at coordinate 52,060 of PVKA01006063.1, read as the reverse complement.
TGAGTTCAATGCTTCCATTTTGGGAATCCCAGGCAGCCCCAACTATCCTGGGATAGTTTGAGACCAGGTTCTTGTGGGAACTCCCAATCCACCACTTTTGGGGCTATTCCAGCTGTGAGTTTAGCTGGGCAGAACCACAATAAAACATCCACCTGAGAGAACAACCTGATGTATGTTCTATAACCCACTGGGCCAACCCTCATTGTCCAACCAAGGCCAGTTGATCCATCTGGGGAGACCAGATGTCTCTCGCAGACTTTTTCCTTTGATGCCTGGGTGGTTGTGGCAATTTCAAGGTACCTTTTAAAAAACCATACTGAAGAGGCATGTGAAAAGTAATTTGTCTCAGACATTCATCAGCCAGCCACTTGCTCCCTGCTCTGTCACATGGCTGCTGAAGAGATAAATGCAACAAGGAGAAGGCATGGATTTCTCTGCAGAATCCCAAGCAAAATCAGGCTCTGCCTCTGGGGGAGGAGTCCTTGTACTGCAAACCTGGCCACAGAAGCTCAGACATGTGAGGTACACGGAGGGGTCTGAGACCCCTTGTTTCTGGGACCTTAGCTACTGGGACTCAGGCCAGGTTTAGTGGGGCTCACTGGGCTCCAGGCCGTCCGTGCTGGGTGGTGCCAGCACAGCGCTGCGAGTGAGTCATGGGCCAGGGCACTGGGGAAAGCATGCTCTCTGCCACTAGCTCTTGGGAGAGAACAGCTTTCTGCTGATTTTCTGCACTGTTTCCTTTTTTATTTTTAAACATACTCTCATATGTTCTTGTAGGAGAAGCCCTGGTGTTGTACTGGAGCAAAAGGATGTTTTCTAGGACACCTCCACCCAGGTCTGGAAACTTTTGTGTCTAGCAGAGAGGGAAATGCCCTTTCCTTCTAGCTGAGGTGGGTGCACTTGCTCGGTGCTCATTGGAGGCATGCACAGAAGGGTTTCTTCCCCAGCCCAGGCCACCATTTGGATTCTCGCTTAGGGTCCAGCAGACTTGCTTTGTGGTCCACCAAAAACTAACCCTAACTTGCTTGACCTCAGTTTCCTTTCCTATAAGTCTCTGATAATATTCTTTACTCCTTCATAGTTCTACAGGAAAAATATATAATTGTATTTTAAATGAATAAATAGAAGCAGAAGTGTACATAGTCGTGGGCCTAATATGCCACTTCAGCCTGCACATCACAATGGTGGTCCCATTAAGTCACATCACCTAGTGATGCTACAGATGTGTTACCTCACGTTCTATGATGGATGTTCACACAAGATCAACTAAAGCTGCACTTTCAGAACATGCCTTTGATATAATATATACTATATTAGTATATTCATGAACTCCCCTTGGATTTGAACTTAATGCAATATTCTATTGGTCCTGTTTTGAAGATGAAGAAAGAGAAATGAGCAACATCTAAGTCACGCCACCTCTCGTGGTCCTGTGCACTGTACATGGCATGCCGTGAGCTAGCTGGCATGGGGCCATTGCCATCTAGATTTCTTTGAAGGGCTAACAATGTGCTCACCCTAAAGCTACTTTCTCCAGTGCTGTCTGCCCATCAAGCCAAGCAGATTTTCAGGGACAATGGAAATAGCCTCCTTTAATCAGATTTCCACTGTATTCTACTAAGTGCATATCCACTCAGCAGGAACTAACTGAGGTGCTGCACAGTCTAGCCCTTGTGCTAGAAGTAGGCCATGAGTCAGTGCAGATGATATATGTAGTTCAGCCCTTCTGGTGTTTCGGTTCTAGCCTTGCAGCTTTGAATTTAGGGTTTGTACAGAAGTGTGGACAGAGTGGCAGAAGACAGGCACGGGCCCTGCCAAGGCCAGTTGAGTCTTCAGCTGTTCTCTGTGGGACACCAGACAAGATTGTGACTTGAGCAAATTCTGTGTTACCTCATCAACCTGTTACTCTTCATCTTCCAGCTGACTGTGCCCATGGATGGGAAGCCTTACTGAGTCAAGATGAAAGCTCTGGGTGAAGCAGTGCTTTGAATCCAGCAATGAGGCTTAGTCTTTTGATATTAGAGTAGAGAGAGTCTCAAAAGAGACCAAAAGAAGCTGCATTTTAGATGATGAGTCAACCTGATGCCACCTAAATGGACTGCTGCATGAGGAACCTAGAGCCACCCTTCCTCCTGTGCAGGAAGCCAGGATCCACCAGGCAGCCTCCCAGAACCATGCTTGGGGCCTAGAGGGCCTCTGGGGAGAGTACTGGGCTGGAAGTCTTGTTCCAGACTGCCTCCCCATCTGTGGAAATGAGCATGCCAAGCATGTGCTCCTGTTTTCTCTGTCCTGTCTCATGCAAGCTGGGCCAGTGTCTGCATCCTTGAGATCAGGGTCTTGCGATGGTGTTGGGACAAGCACCGCGAGGAGGACACACTGGGTCTCAGTTCAAGGTGTTGCACACACATTTACATGGCTGTACTGGTTGTTAAGACAGGAAAATGCTCCAAGCCTGTTGGTGGGAAGGTTGTCCCAGTTCCCTGAGGACCACATCAAGGTCAGCAGAGTAGAATTGTCCTTCGACACTTATGCCACGTGAAATCTGGGGATGTGGCTATCACTCCTGTGACTGGATTCTGTTCTGTGGCACAGTTCACTCTCAGAAAGTAAGGGCAGGTTTGGGTGGACCTGGCTGAGACCCTGGAAAGGAAGGGTTTCCCTGACGCAGGTGATTCAATCACTAGAGAAATTAGCTGACTGACAGATCTCTCCTTTGCTGCTGTTAAAGATGGAGGGGACCAGGAATGTGGCCACCTCTGGGAGCTGATGCACTTTCAGCTGACAGCCACCCCAGGGGTGCAAAAGCAGAGTTAGGTAAAACAAGCCCCTCTTCCTGGGGGCAGGGAATCACCACATGGTCCTGGTCCCCAGAGCCTGTGCCTAAAACAGAAAGAAGGGCTGGCTTCTCCCTGAGGACCAGCCCTGGTTTTCCAAATGACCAATCTTAAAAGGAAACTTTTAGTGTACACTGAGGTTTAAAGGCACAGAGCCCAGTAGTAATACATTTAAAAAATCCAGCAGGCATTATTTTGTTGAAAATTCTCATCATTTTGCAACTATTCTATCAATTTTCTTAGATATCCTATGGCTTTACTTTTCATACCCAAGTTAGTCTGTATCATAGCACATATGGCTCCATCCATCCATCCATCCATCCATCCATCCACCCATCCACCCATCCACCCATCCATCCACCCATCCACCCATCCACCCATCCATCCATCCATCCACCCATCCACCCATCCATCCATCCATCCAGGATGGCTCACTCTGTCACCCCACTTGGCCCCTGTGGTCCTAAGTGGCCTGTCTGTCCTCCCCTGTCCCCGTGGGCATGTGGATGGCAGCTGCTCCTAAAATACATCATTTGCTTTCATGCCTCCTTGACCTCAGCAGCACACCTGGCAAGAGAGGGACAGAGAACCACATCTCAGCAGTGGCCGTGTTCCTCGCTCAGGCAGAAACATGCCCCAAGGGTGAGGTCTCTGCCTGGATATGTCATAATCCTCCTGGAAGAGGGCTGTGAGGACAGAGGGTTAGAGTGAGTGGTCTCCCGAGCTGGTTCCCAGTTCATATGGGATGGAGGCTGGTAGCCAAGTTAGGGGAGCTGCATGGTAACAGGGGCCATGCAGCTCTTCCAAGACTGGGATTACAGCGCTGGTGGTTACTCTCAGGTTGCTCCTCGCTGTCGTGGGCACCAGGGCTTGGGGAAGGCATTGTCCTTTAAGCTCTGCTCCAAGCAAGAGGCCCCAGAAGGGCTTCTCCCAAGTGCTCCCATAGCTGCAGTAGATAAGGAACCTGGAGTTGAGAGGAGGGCCCTATGCCAGAGGAGGGCAGCAGGGCACTGAGCTCCCAGCAGAATGTGGAACCAGAGATGATGTGGATCTAGAAATAGAGGGTGTCAGACAGGACACTTCATCGCCCTGGAGCTGTCCATGCATGAAGCATTGTGTGACTGCAGAGCTGCCGGCCAGGCCGAGGGCTCTTCGAGGTTGGGAGGGAGTGGCAGGACCCACATATCAGCCTCATAGCCCTGCCCCACAGGTGTCCTGTGCTATGGGGCCCACTGGCCTGCAATGGGGGCTGCCTCGGCCACTCGGAGCAGAGCTCTTGACTCCATCCCTCAGTGTGGGTGGCCTTCGTATTCTGAACAGAGATGCATATGCAAGAGTGAAGTTGCTCCCAGAGCCACTTGACTGTACCTTATTTGAACCCAGGGACACCCTGATCAAGACCTGCTTTCTGTCATGTCTGTGTCACAGGCCCCGCACCTGTTTGCTTTTGTTTTGAAAATGTGCTCCATCTATCTCTTAGAGCAGGTGGTACTGAACACTTTTCTTTTCAGAAAAGCTCTGGAGATGTGCGTGCGTGTGTGTGTGTGTGTGTGTGTGTGTGTGTGTGCGTGCGTGCATGTGTGTGTGCGTGCGCATACGCATGCGCCATGCACAGCTTTGAACCATGTACCTCACCTGTCCTAGCACACCTGACAACACTGCTGGCAGGTGTGACACCTCCATGGCAGAGAGGGAGGCTGAGGTTCAGAGCAAAAGGTAAGTTTGCCCTAGGCCACATGGCTCAGCTCAGAACCTGGCTTTGACTGACCTTGGCCTGACCCCACAGCTCACTATCCTAGTCTCTGCTTCCTGCCCACTGGAATTCTGGGATCTTGGTTCTTGACTATAATCCCCATTCTCCTGGCCAGGCCACATACTACTCCAAGTTCTGTATTACTCCTTAGGTCATGCCTGGAAAGCGCATAGTCCTGAGTGTGATCCCTAGTACCACATGCCATGCCAGCCCAAGAACCAGGGACAGTGGCACAGGCCTGCAATCCCTGTACCAGGGAACCTGAGGCAGGAGGATCACTATGAGTCTGAACTGCATAGTGAGACCCTGTATCAAAAAATAAAAGATATGCCGTTTTATCAAGAAAGTTCTATCTCACCAAATTCTAGTGTAATGTACTTGTCCCTCTTAACCTGCGGGTTATGTGAGGACTTCATCACCCTGGTATGACTGGCATGTGGGCTGTTATTGTGGAGTAACAGCAGTGACCTGCAGGCCTGCTGGGCTCTTCCAGCTCCTGGGCTGCCTCAGGAGGTACCTTGCTAGTATTCGTGTCTCACAGCGGGAATAGTACGCCTGAGGACACAGAAAGGCTGGCTAGGTCCCTCCTGGGATGCTTATGTTGTAGCCACAGGAATACCAACTGTGAAGTTTTATGTGACACAAGCAACAAAACATTTAACAGCAAGCCTGTGGGAACCCTGACCTCCAGCCACGCTGTGAAGGGGCCAGCTGGTGCGGGAAGCACAGCAGAGACTGTGGCCTGCAGTGAGGAGCAGGTCAGCCCAGGGGAGAGGAGTGCTCTGCCAGACTGCATCCTGGCCTGGCCCCTATGACTCTAAGGAAGCAGTGAAAACTACTGTACGTTTTCTGATATCTAGAGAGAAACAAGTGCCCACTTAGAAATGCTGTGGACTAATCTAACAGCTACTTTGTTATTACATAAAAAGACCAAGAGTTCATGGTGCGGATAAAAAGGCAGAGAGACAGAGACACAGAGAGAACTTAAAGAGTCTTTCACCTATGAGTTCTTCAAGGATGACAGAGTTGATAGAGGGTAGGCAGACCTGGCATTTGGCTTGGGGAGTTCAGCTCTCTGGAGAGAACACAAGATAAAAAGACAGCACTGAGAAGAACCAGTTGAGCACAAGCAAGAGGGTCCAAACATGTCCTGCAGTGATTAGGCCAAATATGTACTGAGGAAGAACAGCTTGGTGGGCTCACTCACACATGGGAATCAACCACTAAATGGGGCATCTGTGGAGCAGGCCCCTAACTTTGCACTTGGGGCTGCTGGTTCATGTGGCCCCACTTTCTTAGGGTGGAGCATTTTGTGATCCTCCGTGCTGAGCTGGGGCCCTGCATGACTCCTTATATCTGCTTGTACTGAGTCTCAGCTCTGGCTCTCTGGCATAATCCACACTACCCTCTTGGTCATCCATAGAAGGCATGATGATTCATGAATAAAAGGGCATGAAAATCAAATTAATCCATTGTCATGGCCCCCACATTTGTACCTGTCTGCCTAATACTGTTGCTTTTTAAAGCCTGCCTCTCTTTGAAAGCTACCGGCATCGTTCTAGTACATTGTCTTCCTCTCAACTCCACTCTGTATGCATTCTTCATTAAAGAATAAAGGGGATTAATAATTAAATCAAAATGAAAAGCACTTATTTCCTCTCCACAGCCCCTGGGAGAGATTTCCTGGGCTGGTGCCAATTTAGTAGTGATCACTAGAGAGAGTGACATAAAATGTGGAAGAGACAATAGCAAGAAAGTAAGAAGATACAAATTTGGACATGTTCACATGCACTTAAAAGAAGGGATGGTGAGGGGAGGTGAAGGGATGGATGAATGAGAAGAATCTAGGATAAGTGTAATAGGCCACAACCCAGTAATTACAGCTTAAATCAATTTAAACAGACTATTGCAAATGTTTTCTATGTATTCACTCATTTTATCATTTCAGGGAAGGTATGAGATAGTTACTATTTACTCCACTTTATAGACAAGGAACTGGAGGCACAGGAGACAGCCGATGGCCCCCAGGGTAAGAAGCTGTTGATCCGGCTTCACCCAAGGTGGCTGTCCATGGAGTGACACTCCACATCTAGGGAAAGCAGGGAAAGGGAGTGGCCAAGCACCTGTGAGGGACGGGTGAGAGAAGATTTCAGGAGACTGGATGAAGCAGCACAAGGAGAATGAGAGACAAAGTGGAGACTCAGAGTTAAGTGGTTGAGAGGGAAAAATGGATTTAAAAAGGAAAAGATGCAGCTAATGCGAGTAGGAATGAGGAAAGAAGAAAGAAGAGAGGAAAGAACCGGGTGAGGGAGCTTGTTGGGTGCTTCCCAGCTGCTGCATTTGACCTCTGTCACCCAGATCCAGGGCTGATGCTATCAAGCCATGCCTCACAGGGGAGCTGAAGGGCTGAGCAATGAATTGATGCCCAAGATCAGTCATTTCCTGGCAAGAAGATCTACCAAGTACGAAATGTGATGACAGATACCAAAGGCGAGCTGAATCCACACAGTTACCTACAGTGTCCACGGAGCAGGACCTTCAAGAGCCAGCAAGAGGTCGACTGTCCCGAGTTGACACACACATGCAGTGCAGTTCCTGCCAAAAGTCTACAGGGTTTTAATTAATTAATTAATTAATTAATTAATTAATTAATTAATGTATTTGGTTGTTACAGGATCTCACCACACAGCTCAGACTCATAGTGATCCTCCTGTTTTCAGCCTTCCCAGCCCAGGGATTACAGGGATATGTCATTACCCTGGACTCTGTGGCTCGCTCAGCCCACCTTGGGGGCAGGGCAGGCGTGGCATGTGGTGCTAGGGATCCAACTGGGGTCCCTGCACTTGCCTAAGCAGGTGCTTTAGTCTGATGAGTTATCTCACCTGTCCCACAGGAAAGTAGAAGGAATCAGTCTATCAGTCTCCCTAATTTCAAGACTAACTGCATAATAATATGTGACACTGGCAAAAGAGCAGCTACATAGATTAATGGGACAAAGATGCTCAACTTATTTTCCACAGAAGTGCAAAAGAAATTATATATATATATATATATATATATATATATATATATATATATATATATTTCTTTCAAGAAATGGTGAAAAGGCAATCTGACATCCATGAGGGGGAAAAAGGAACTTTGATCACAGTGTTAGACCTTACACAAAAATTAACTCAACATGGATCATGGACTCAAATATAAAAGATAAAACTATAATTGTTTAAAGCAGTGGGAGAAACTTTTCAAGATCTAGGGACAGCAAAGAGATCTTAGATTTGGCACAAAAGGCACATACCAGAATTGAAAATGTTTGATCTGAAAAACACTGTAAAGATGAAAAGGCAAATTATAGAGTAGGGGAAAATATCTGCAAACTACTTACATGACAAAGGACTAGTATCAAAAATATATAAAGAACTCCTAAAACCACAGTGGGAACAACAGCATAGACCAACCCAATTAGAAAGTGGGCCAAAGACAGTTTGCTGCAAAAACTGAGTATATAGGAGGCAAATAAGCTTGGAAAGATGGTCAGCATCCTTAGACATCCAAAAAGAAGTTAATTAAAACAAGAGTTCAGATTACTCTGGTTTCATGGATCACACAATGACAAAAAAATAGCAATGACACTATCTTTTGGTGAGGATGTACAGAAGCAAGATTACTCATCCATTTCTGGGTTTCTGGCGGCAATATGTACCATGGAAAACAGTTTGACAGATTTTAAAATATATGCACAAGTACCATCTGACCCAGCAATTCCATTTCTGAGCACTTATCCCAGAGAAATGAAAACTTCCACTCACATGGAAGTGGGTGTAGAAATATCCGGACGCGTTGTGCATACCAGCCCCAACCTGGAACAACTTAGATGTACTTCAGTGGGTTGAAGATGAAATAAACCATGATATACTTACTCTATGGACCACTACCTAGCAATCTAGCAAACACACACACACACACACACACACACACACACACACACACGAATCAATCTTGACAATTATGTTACTAAACAGTTATATGCTGTGTAATTCTACTTATATACATTTTTAGGCAAATGAGCTACCACTAACTACTACCCCCAGCTTTTTCATACCATTCTTGAGATGAAAAAACATTATAGAAATGGAGAATGGATTACTGATTGCCAGGGATGAGGGGGTAGATGGGAAGAAGGTGACATAAAGGCTGCTCTTGTGGGTGGAAATGCTGTACCACCAATTGTTTTCACACTGTACTGTACTTTTGCAAGATGTTACTGCCTCTGAGAGAAGAAGGGGAAGGAAGATGGCCAGGCTCCATTATTGCTCAAACTGCATGTAATTCTACAATTACCTAAAAGTAAGAAAAAGTATTTACTAAAAATAAGATGATAAGTACAGTATGAAAAAGGTCTCAACTAAAGAAGAACCAAAGGACAGTTATGGTCAAGAGAAAAAGTGAGAAAAAACAAACATGGAAGGGGAAAGAATAAAACTGAGGGAAAGAGAAACAGGAGCTGGAATGGGAGTAAAATGTGAGTCTTTCTGAGGAGTCCAGGGGGTCGGATGCCCATAGAGCAGAAACTTGGCTGCCCCCCACCAGGCCCCCTAATTTCCCTTCTAATTCACCTGCATCTAACCCGAAACTTCCTTCTGGCATTGTCACCAGCACATCTGCCTTGCAAAGTCCCATGGAAGCACTCCCTGTTTCCCCCTGGTACCACACCATACCCCTCTGTGCCTGTCTCTAATGGCACGCGTCCCCAAGGCTGTAACTTCCTGAGCAGGTCCCTAAGGGCAGAGCAGGCGGTGTGCACCTGCTTTATGTGACAAAGGACTAGTATCAAAAATATATAAAGAACTCCCAAAACTTCAGTAGGAGCAACAGCAAAGACCAACCCAATTAGAAAGTGGGCTAAACCTTCTACCGCAGGTGCCCGGGCAAGCACTAACCTTGCCTAAGTGGTAGGAGCTTCACATACTTCTGTGAAAGAATATGAGGAGTACTTCACGTTCCTCTAATAAAGGGCCCTGGGCCTGCGCACCTCAGCCGCTTGCCAACCCTGGGCGAGGGTCACTTTTTTGAAGCAGGGCAGCACTTCATGCGCCTGCACATCTGGGCTCAAGCCCACGCTCTGCTCAAGGCCAGTGTGAACTGGTATGGGGGTGGGTGTTTGTGGCAGAATCTGAGTAGGCGATTCTCAGCAGGTTGGGCCGCAGCTAGCATCTGAGAGGCCCTCAGCCCATCCCCCCTTTTCTTTCTGAGCCCAAGAAAGATAGCACAGGGGCCTCCCTGATGGTAAGACAGGGAGCCTGTAATGCCTGAAATGCAAGAGAACGGGTAGGGGTGAGAATCACACCAACCCCAGCAACCAGCTCAAAGGAACTAGAGCAGTTTACAATCCTGGTCTTCCAGCTCTCAGGGAGGTTCTGGCCCCATACTTTCTGGCCACCCTATAGGTTCATCCACCTGCCAATCAGTCAGATGATCCACTACCTTTGCCCCCAGCCTGGCCTGGCCTGGAATGAAAACGGAACTTAACCTTGACATCCCAGCCAGGAACTCCAGGGTCATGAGTTAAAGGTCTGGCTCTGACATTTAACTTAGCAGGGCTCTTGGCAAGACGTGGTGGCGTCCTGGGCTCTCAGGACGAGAATAGCTTCCTTATCATAATGTCAAGGTAGGAGGAACCAGAGAGGCTGCAGCCCTGCTGCATCGCCCCTCCACCCCTCCTTCGGGAATGGGAAGCTGTCTGCTCTATTTAAAATTATTTCAGGGAAAGCCACTTCATAAATCTTTTTGAAACAATACATTCAGGTAATTTTATTCAATGCCTCTCTACAATCCTTTATGCCCGAACTCCCATTCTTCTTGTTCTTAGGAAAAAAATAGAAAATAGGCAAAGTACTCCATGGGTAACAACGGTCTCAGCAGTCATCTGAAGTCCCCTCTTAGAAGCGCTGCCGGCTCCCAGTGACCTCTGTGTGCCTTGTGCACAGTGAAAAGTTTAATCTAGAAGCAGCACCCCCCAGCTACCTAAAGGATTCTGTTCCTACCCCTTGCAAGTTCCTCCACCCCTCCCACCGGCAGCCTTAAAATTCAATCAGTATTGGTACCGAAAACGCAGGCAAGGTTTTGCTAACATTCTCCTAAATGGAAAGCATAGCTGCCCAAATGACCACATTCTTAGGTCTTCAGAAATTAATTATTCCTGGTGCATGCTAGGAATTTGGACTGACTGGAAAAGAAACACCAGAAGTAAATGCAGTTTTCCAGTGTATGGATGGGCAGCCCAGCTTGGGCAGAAGGCAGGCAGACTTCTATCATTCTAAGAGCAAGTGGGGACTGGAAAAGGGACACCAGTCATTTCTTCCCTGCGGGGTGTGACTACATCAGAGATGACCAGAGCAACCTACAGAATTTCAGAATTTCTGACAAGAAGCCCTGTCAAGCCCTGAAGGAAAGACCTCCTGAGACCTTGCTTGCTAAGAAACCTTTTGCTACAAATAGTGAGGCCAGGACAGCACTGTGATATGTCTGCTGGACCCACCGTGGGTGGAGGTGTCATGAAGCTCAGTGGCACCCGTGCGTGGGGTCCCTCTGAGGTCTGGCTTCAGCCAGAGGAGGCAGCTTTGCTTTGGGTCAGACTGGAGCAGAGTGGACATCCTCTGGCTGGACTGCTTGTTGACGGAACACTCATTTTCTGTTTAACACAGACACTTAGGAAATGTTGCCTGTGAGGAATGCCAGCAGCTCCAGCAGCTCTTGGAAGGGCCGTCTTCAGTGGCGGGTTTCCTTTTTGCTGGGCAGCTAGGTAGCAAGTCCAGGGAGGACTGCTAGGCATTGTGGAGTGCACAGACAAGTTCTCTTGGGGAAGATTACTTTCTCTTAATGGTGGCCCTGGCTCTGAGCTTCCGAGAGCACACAGCCTGTGTCCCAGGGCTCCTGATGAAGGCCCTGCCTCTAATCTCTGATGCCTTGGGTTGGCTCAGCAATTTACTATCCCAATGAAACTGGCCAAGCTTTTCATGTCAGCACTCCAGGGAGGGCTCTTCTTTCTGACTCCAGAGCATTCACTGCTCTGTGCGTACACCAGAGTTCAGGATGCCAGCTGATGGCGTTTCCACGGGTCTGCGGTGACCAGAACATCTGCTCTTTGATAATAGAAAGCCCTTGTGAAGCACAGGACAGGTTTAGAGGATGACAGCACTGCTACTCAGTGCTCCAAATTCCTTTGTCTCATCTATAAAACAGGAGTGCTCCCTCTGCCTCCCAGGAATGGGGCCAGGATTAACTTGTGCAGGGCCTGGCAGTGCCCTGGCTCCTTAGGTGGAGCTCCTTCCTCACTAACCTTCCTCCCATGGAACCCGCAAGCGTTGGAACCCACAACTTGCTCCTGCTGAAGAGCAAGGAATGGACGGCAGTCAGACCAAAGTGAGAAGCTCTCTTTAGAAGCTGTGTACCTCCGGCAAGTTAAGCAGCCTCTCTGGGCTACTGTTTCTCACCTGTAGAATGAGTTGGTTACCTGTGTCATCAGGATTTAAAGTGAATAAAGTACTGGCAAACATGCATCCCATCTGGTGGGGGTCTGCTTCACAGGCTGGGAAGAAAAGCCTTGTCTGAGGAAAGGCACAGAGAACCAGGGATGTCAAAGCCCCTGTTCAGGGAGCTAGAGGCAGCTCTGGTGAGGAGGAGAGAGCAAGGCCCCTCCTGCTATCCCCATCCTAGTCCTGGGGGCCTTTTGAAAGTCTGAAAGGTGTTTCAAAGGAAAAAGAGAGTCACACAGGAAATGACCCAGGCAGAGAGGAGGCAGAAATAACAAGCTAGCTTGCCCACTTTGGCCAGGCTTAAAAGAGAAAGCAAGATTAAGCTGAGGATCTAAAGCTAAGGGAATCATCCATCCCCACTCAACAACCTCCTCAGAAAGTAGGGCTGGGCCCAGGATATCAGGGCCCTTCTGGCCCTCTTCTCAGGGCCCTGGCCCCCCTTTCCAAGGACGCAGGAAGCTCAGGTATCTCCTAGGGAGCAGAGGTTTCTATAGGTCTGGAGGAGGGACTCCCTACCCTCGGCAGCCTCCTGCTCACCACGGACATCTCCAATTTCCTGGTGAACTTTGGACCTTTCCTGAGCTTTTCCATTTCTTCTGGCAGGTTACTTGTGAAAGGCTGTTACCAGGGGCACACACTCCCACCCCCATCCCTCCCCCCAGGCACCAAGTGTCCAGAGGTCCAACCTCCCTCAGAACCTCGAGCTGGGGGACAGTGAGAAGGAAAAGAAAAAACTTACTGTTCAGATCCAAGCTGCTAAGTCCCACTGATGCTAACTTCTGGGATGTTTCTTAGAGCTGGTGCAGGGGGCTTCAGGGCAGCTTAGTCTCTCACCCAGTTCCTGGGTTCTTCAGGCAGAGGCGATTAAAGCATTAAAGCATCGTCTGTTCTCTCACCAGCCTCTCAGTCACTCCCTTTCTCCAGCGAGATCAGCCAGCCCCTTCTCTCTCTCTCTCTCTCTCTCTCTCTCTCTCTCTCTCTCTCTCTCTCTCTCTCTCTCTCCCTCTCTCTCCCCTTCCTCCCCCCTCGCGTCTCCCCCCTCCCTCAGATGAATCTCTGGATAATAAAGCCATTGATTTAAAGGGCCACAAGCAAAGGCGGTGGGATGTGACCGGCTGCAAGCTACTCAGGCCCTGGCTAGAGGGGCGGATAGCTTTCTTCTGGCTTGGCTAGCTCCAGGATTCTCCTGAGGAGGGGAGTTCTGGAGTGCGCGGTCTCCATGCTCGTGGGCGCGCGTGTGTGAGCGCCTAGTGCGAGTGTGGTGCCGCTCGCGTGCGCGCGTATGCACGGGTGTGAGCGCCCGCGCGCTTTCATGGGCGCGGTGAAGCACTCAGCAGAAACTCTTAGGGCAGAAAATCCAGGCAGCTCTGAGCTCTGGAGGAGGGCTGGTCGTAGGGTGGGGTCCTGCGGGGAGAAAGGGCTGGAGCTTGGGCGTTCAGGGGCGTGGGCCGGTCCTGCATCTCCTTGCCTTCCCTTAGGCTTCCCTACTCCCTGGAGGAAGCAGGCAGGAATACAGAATTTGTAGGAGTTAGGAAGTCAGCCTGCCGCCCTCTGGACGCGCGGCTGGTTCTGAGTTGGAATCCTTTGGGGCGGCGCTTCTGACCTGGTGCTGATGCACACTCCCCCATTCCAGGTTCTTTCGGCCTCTTTCCTGGATCAGGCTCGTGGCATCTGCAGCACCTCTCTGATGTTCTCTGAGGTGAGCATTTTTCCTTCGCATGGTACCTTGGAATAGAGGACCTCGCTAAGCACCCGGGGCCTTGAGCAGGCTGCCTGGCTGTGGTTCTGCCCCTCCGCCATCTCTGCAATGAGGTTGCTGACCAAGGCTGCCCTGTGCCCTACCAACAGGAAAACTCTATCCTCCTAAGGGATGTCATCTGCAGTGGTGCTCATCCATTATATGCTGGTTGATCTATGGTTTAACATTCTGATAAGGAAGCACTTGGGCCTTTAATTTTCTAGTCTCAAAAGAGTCTTCGAGGGACCAAGGAGATAGCTCAATAGAATAAGCTCTTGCCTGACAAGCGCAGGGTCCTGAGTTCAATCCCTGGTACCGCCAAAAAAAAAAAAAAAAAAAAAAAAAAAAAAAAAAAAAAAAAAAAAAAAAAAAAAAAAAAAAAAAAAAAAAAAAAAAAAAAAAAAAAAAGAGTCTTCGCCAATGTAATACTGAGGTCCATGGGCTTTGGATTCAGTGTAGGTCTGTGGTATTCTTTCTTCCTGATAAGTTGATGTATCAAAGTTCATGAGAGCAACAGATAAACATGTTTGGTTTACAGTGGGCACCTGCAGATGGGCACGGAAGATCTGGACAATCCAGTCAGAGGTGGAAGACCCAGAGCTTGCTGCAGACCTGTTGGAATCTGTATTGAGAACTGGAAGGGTCTATGCTGGAAGGCTGAGAAGTCTGTTGGAACAGTGGAGTACACCGGAAGCCTGGCAATGGATGTCCCAAGATGCTGGTGAAGACTGGAGCTCTTCTGCAGAAGCAGCAATGTGACTTTTTTATTCCTTCCCCTGTATTCCATCCAGGGTCCAAATCGATTGGTTGGAGCCACTGACATCCAGGCTTTCTCTGTCCAGTGAGTCCATTTGAGTCACGCCCAGAGCCATGCTAAGCCAATCAGCTTTCTCCAGTTCACTGCCACAGTTGATGTTGCAACAATAGCAGAGTGACCCTGGGAAGTATTGTTTTCAGTAATGGGACCTTGGGTGAGAGAACAGAAAATCCTGTCTAGTGCTCAACCTACACCTGAAAAATAAGGAAGAGGGGTGTTTTAGTTCTGAGTGATGGTGGAAACTTAGGGTAATCTCACTCATAAGCCCAAGTCTCCCAGAGAACCCTGATGAAGTTTGAGGCCAGATGGCACAATTGTGAAGCTACTCAGGTAGCTATGGAAGGGACTAAGTATGTCTTTTCTTCTCTGAAAATTTATGAGAAAGTGTGCGAAAGCAACAGAATTTATGTGTTAATTAGTGTGCCTTTTATCAGCTCCTCTTACCTTCCTTCATGGAGCAGGAGATGAATTCACAATTAAAGTTTTCTCTTTCGAATATGACACTTACAGGAAATTATTTTTCCTCCTATTTATAGCAGCTCTATTTGCATTTATGAAGTTGGTAATGTCTCATAAATATTTCCTGCCAGATAAAATATTAATTAAAAGAGTTCATTGAGTTATATTCTAAAATCCTAACTAAATCTCTTCTAAGACAAATATTTTAAGTACTTTTTTCTCATGTCAGAAGAATTTCTTGGTGGTGGGTGCCTGTACTCTCAGCACTTGGAAGGTGGAAAAACAGGAAGACCGCTGAGTCTGATCTGTGGAGTGAGACCCTGTAGGTAGGCCCTGCAGATCTGTCCTAAATACATAAAAAACAAACAAGCAAACGAGCAGAATTCACTCACCTTGCTGTATTCTGGCATCAGGTCAGCAACGCTCAGGCTCTTTCTTTGTTGCTTAGCCTTCTACCTCAGTACTCCCTAAAAACTGCTTTTCACATGACTATTTTCACTTTGTTCTTCTAATATACCTTCAAAATATTCTCATCAAAAAAGATTTTCTCATATATTACTTCTGTATGTTAGTACATTCATCAACAAGGAGCAGATATTTATCAATTAATGAAATCTAATTTCTCAGTTTTACAAAAATCACATGACTGCCACCTTAGAGGGGAAAACCCCCAAAATATCACCTACACTTTGAGTCTCTTCTATATCATATCATTTTTCTTCAAAAAAGACTCAGCAGCCTGAATTTAGTGTTTCTGTCTCCTGTATTTTTTTTATCCTAAAACTACAAAGCACTCTTATTCAGTCAGTAAGTATTGCTATTTATACATGAGTTTCTCCTTAATATCAAATACAAAATTCCAAAAGTAAACAAATCTTTACATTACATGGCATTTTGAGGAGCATGATGAAATCCCATGCCTTCTACTTTCTCCCTCGGGGCATGTGAGTCACCCATTTCTCAAGAGTATCCACCTGGTGCAGGCTACTTGCCTGCTGGTCCACTGCAGCCATCCATCACCCATACTGTCTGATGTTCGTGCAGTCCTTACTTTATTTAATCATGGGTCAGAAGCCCAAGAGTAGTGGTGACTATTCAGATATGCCACAGAGAAGCTGTAAAGTCCTTCTTTTAGGTAAAAAGCTTACAATTCTAAAACTAACAGAGAAATCCAACGTATTATCTACTGAGGTTTCTATGGCGTACAGTAAAAATGAAACTTTATCTGAGAAATGATGGAGAAGGAAAAAAGTAATTTCTGCTAGTTTTGGTGTCACATTTCAAACTGCAAAAGCTGTGGCCCTAGATCATAGTCGGTGCTCAGTTACGATGGAAAAGAAATTTAACCTCTGTATTTATGTATTGAAAAAAAGTAGTGTATGTAGGGTTTGGTGCTGTGCTGGCTTTCAGCGTCCACTGGGGCTTCCGGCACATAGTTTTCATGGGTTAGGGGGTGCAATTCAAATACTTTCATATTCAGAAACTCAGCTGACTAAAGCCTGCTGTGTTTGGGATGCTTGATAGGTGCTGTGGCAAGAGTTAAAAAGCATAACGGTGGACTTTGACCACAAAAGCCTCCTAGCTAATTGGGAAGGCCAGCCTATGTGCAGGAAGAGTTCACAGAATAATTAACAATGTGGGATTTAATTCATGGGTGATAATTGAGTGGTGGTGTGGAACTGACAAGAAAGATAACCAAGCTTGGAGGAGGGAGCCCAGGGGTGACCTCCGCCTGGCTGCTGGAGGCTGAGATGGAGCTGGGGACAGGATGTGCATGTGAAGAGGGGCCAGGCAGGGACTGGGCTCAGCAGGTTCCCTGAGTTCAGGGACGGGAAGTAAAGGGGCGCTGCTGAGGGGACTAGGGAAGGCTGAGCAGTGACACAGTGTCTGTCTGAGCCCTGCTAGGTACTCTCATAAGCTATGGCAATTTTCCCTCATGGGAAGGAAGTCTCAGAAGAGCATAGTAGTTTCTCACTGGTACAGTTATTACTAAGTGAGTTTCAGAGTTTCTTTTTTCTTTCCTTTTTCTTTTTGATACTGGAGATCAACTCAGGACCTTGCACTTGCCTGACAGGCATTTATGCTGTTGAGCTATCTCCCTGGCCAGAGTTTCTTTTTTTTTTATCAGAACCCAGTTTTGTTGTATTCCAAAATCATATTTCCAGTTCTTAGGGAAATTGAGTCCTCAATTGAGTCCTCAAATTCATATACGGAATTAGAAACCCAGTATCTCACAATGGAGCTGAATTCAGAGACAGGGCCTTTAGAGGGTTTTTTTTTTTTTTTTTGCAGAGTTATATTTATTTATTTATTTTATTTTACTTTTGTTTTATTGAAGTACAAATATCAATGAGACAGTTTTAACATAACTTGACAAGATGGATTTCATAAATTAATACATTGCAAACTGTTTTCATAATGCTTTGGTATCATAAAAGGTGTATACATGATATCATACTTACAGACATTATTATACCATATGTCTCTTATCAGGAAATTAAGAGACTATAGCTGTTTGCATATCTTATTTTTTATAGCTGGATTACATCAAAGATTCAATAATTAATACTTTCTATCTTGTTATTTTTCTAATGGTTGTCCATAGTACTAGAAGCCGACATAATATCCTGTCTAACCACCATTAGTGCAAATCTTGCCTCTCATAGAATTATGTAGAAGCACAGTGTTATCTGTCCCCACCCTACTGTCTATACACACATATCATGATTTTCCCTTTCTATACCCCTTCCTTTGTCTACACCTGTCAGAGATGGGTACTCCATTATCATTCAACTAACTTAGGTGCTTGAACTCAACAACACAATCCAACACAGTCCAGCATTCCACAACAATAATGAGTTATACAAAGATGTTGTCCACCATAGCCATTTACAGCTCATCTTAATATTGTGGCCCCGCGATGTATACTTCATTTTTATACTTTTCTGTTGGATGGTTAAGACCTAGATAGAGCAAGACTTATATACCAACACATGTACTTTATATTTCTTATGAGGTCAGTGAAGTCTCCTCAGGGTTTTTCTTGTAGTCCTGTACCTTATTCTGTAGATCCTTTTAGATGGGTGTTTAAATTCAAAGGAGGCCATGGAGTGGGCCCAAATCCAATTTGACTGATGCTCTTATAAGAAGAGGACATTTGGACACAGAGACACCAGTGATGTTCAGGCTCAAGGAAAGGCCATCTAAGGACACAGGAGAAAATGTTCACTTACAATTCAGAGAGAGAGAGAGAGAGAGAGAGAGAGAGAGACCTCAGGAGAAGCCAGACCCATCACCACCTTGGTCTTGGGCTTATCAGCTCTCTGGGATGGTGAGTGCTATGGCTTGTGACTAGTTGTCCCCCCTCATGTGATGTGGTCACGGGATAGACTTCTAAAGGTTGTGATTAATTCATGATTCAATGCTGAGATTACGGGTGTGGATGCTACGCCCAGAGATAGCCTGAAGGCGGTATAAGGAAGGGAGAGAGGCTCACTAGCTGCCTCTGCTGCTGCTGCCTCTGCTGCTACTGCTCCTTCCTCTTTTGCTTGTGTTGTTTTGCTGTTTTCTGCCACCATGACCTGTTGTCCCCTGCCATGTGCCACTCTGCCTTGGAGCCAGCCGAATACGGACTGAAACCTCCACAAACTATGAGCTAAATAGACCTTTCTTCTATTTAGACTGTCACGTATTTTGTCCCAACAATGAGACAAAAGTAACAGAGACCATCAGAAAGAAATTCTTGTTGCGTTACATCCCAGTCTGCAGCACTTCTTCGGCTCCTGCAGTCCCAGGAGCAGATCACTCACCTTGAAGACTCCCGTCCCTCTCAGAAGGACCTTGACTCCCAGCTCCAGAGTGCAGTCTTTGTTCTACATGTGGGAAGTCATTCCTGTAGATTTCTAGGTCGGGGAATGATGCAAGGTCGTTGTAGAGACTTCCACAGGAGGTTTGTGTAGTTTTCATTTCTTTCTTCAGTGCAGCGCACAATTGCAAGCCCCTATTTGGTGACCTCGGGGGACCATATCCCCTTCATCCTGAGCCTGACTTGCTCCTCCTGCTGCCCAGTACAAGGTAGGTGATCAACAAATAATGTGGGCTAAGTTCTAAGGAAGACTGACAAGCCCTCCAGGGAGCTCACACGTGGTGAGCATGGTAGTCAGAGTGTATGAGATCTGTCAGGCAGTCCTGCTTGAGGCAGACACGGGCACTCAGGGCTGTCCTGTAGAACTCTGGTAAAGAGGGCTGTCTGTATCCGTTCCCCATAATGTGGCACAGGTGGCTCTGGAGCATGAGAAAGGTGGCCACTCTAAGAAACGGAATTTTAAATTGTAAGTGATTTTCATTTGAATTGGAGCAATGAATGGTGGCACCATATAGCAGCATAGGGTTAGAGGCCAGGAGAGTGCTGGGAGCTGGGCCCTGGTGCGTGCCCCAGATGACAGGGCTGCCACAGAGCAGTGGAGGGACTCAATCAAGACAGGACCCCCACCTGGACCCTTCCCTCCCCCACCCCCACACGACTGCACTGTCTGGCAGCAACAGCTCCACGACACAGAAGAAAGCTCAAGGAGAAGCTTTAGTCAAGAAGATGCCCAGGGGAGCATCTGAATGGGGGGCTGGGAGGCAGGAAGTGCACTCTCTAAAGGCATAGCCAGGAAAGAACCCACAGAACCCAACAGCTGCCACACCTGGAGGCGGGGGTGTGGAATGACATGGAGCTGGCTCAGGGCAGAGCTCCTGGGGACCGGGTTTCCCTTGTGGATACCCTGACTCTGGCCCACAGTGCAGCTCTGATAGCATAAGCTGTGCCTCCCATGACTGGGGTGTCTCCTCTGCCTGGCACTTGTCAGTTTCTTGATTGAGGACCTTGTTTTTTTGAAGTCCCAGAATTCCTAGTGTCTGGCATCCTGCTCTTTGTTTGAGGAATGTTTCCTGAATGCAAACCTTGCCGGTGAGACGCTAAGCTTCAAGTTCGGTTTTGGATGCATTTTATGCTAGCTGAAGGCTGGGGATAGATACTCGGAGAAAGCTTGGAAGAATGAGAGCGAGCCAGGCCCAAGAGGGGGATGTGGAACTCAGGAGAGAGGAGCAGCCAGGTCAGCAGGAGGTTCACCCAGACAGGGTGGCAGTGCTGTCGATGGCAGGATCAGAGTAGGTGGTGCCCCAGGGTCCTGAATCAGCGCGGCAGGAGGCCTTAAGCACGCTCCAGGAAAGGCAAGGAGCAGTGGGTAGGAGGACTCCACAGGGGTGAGGCTCCACCGGGTGCTGCTCTGCAGGGGCGCTGAGTGCACTCGCGTTCCTTCCCCAAGGCAAACAAGCAGGCGGGAAGCAGCTGAGTGTGTGGCTCTGAGCGTCCCACTGTCCCTTGAGACCTCCAGCTTGCCGCTGCATTTCACCAAGCTCTCCTGAAGCACTGACGTGACAGGCCCGGATGTCTCTAAGGGGACAGACCCCTTGGGCGCGGGTCACTGCGCGGACAGCGGCCTCTAGAGGCGGAGCCGTGAGCGGCAGCGGACTAGGGTTTGGTCCGCGCTGAGCTTTGTTACTGCCCCGCGGGGGGCAAGTGACACTTTCCTTTTCATTCTGTGAAGGGGAATATTTGGAGCGGAAAGAAAATGGATAATCTTAATTGTCTCCTAACTTTGTTAATAAAACTTTTGTGGAAAACTCCATTGAAACGCTGATGAACAAGGGCTGTTCGCACAAGGGTCCAATTCCGCCACCTTGTGGTTGAGGGAGATTCTACACTAGGCAGAAAACTTCATTAATCTATGTATATATTAATTTGAAACGCAAACGTCACAGCATCTTCTTTCCCTTTGCTATCTTCAGAGGCCATCGCTTTCGTTTCCCTCGACTGCTTATTCCCCTTGGTTTTCTGCGTGTCTCTGTAGGACATGCTCATAAAACTTGCGATCAATTTATTTTAAAACTGAGCTGTTCACTCTCCTCCACTGAGGATGGAAATCTAGCTCTCCTGCCTGCATCGCATTAAGTCCTTCCCGTTTCCGTAGTGTTGGTTGCATATACTCAGTTGGGGTGTTATTTGTATAAAGCCTATTGATTTGTGCGGCAAAGTACTCATGTTCTTATCTCTCTTCTTCTTCTTCTTCTTCTTCTTCTTCTTCTTCTTCTTCTTCTTCTTCTTCTTCTTCTTCTTCTTCTTCTTCTTCCTCTTCTTCTTCTTCCTCCTCCTCCTCCTTCTCCTCCTCCTTTTTCTTCTTCCTCTTCTTCTTCCTTCTCCTCCTCCTCCTCCTCCTCCTCCTTCTTCTTTCTTCTTTAATGTATTTGGTACAGGATCTCACTATGCAGCTGAGATTCAGACTTGTAGTGATCCTCCTGTTTCAGCCTCCCCCTCGCTGGGGATTACAGGCATGCACTAGAATGCCTGGTTTCGGTGGCTGGCTCTGCAGGCTCAGGGCTCTCTGCGGCCCCCATGTCCTTATCCTTCATGTCTTTGTGTTTTTGCTCTGTCTCAGCTCTTCCTTCCAACTTTTCCAGTGAGTATCTGGCTTTTGCTCTGACATTTTAATTTCCAAGAACCTTTTGTCTTTTTTCTTTCAAGCCCATTTTGATAGCATACTTTCATTAAAATGTGTGTCTCCTGGCTGGGCTTTCACTGGCCCAGGACGCTGCTGCAGGACATGGTGTTCTGCTCTATCTCTGCCTCCTCTTGCAAGGCTGGTGTCCATAAGAGGCAGTCTGTGCTGCTGATGGGACTGGTCAGGGCCACCACCCAGGAAGCTCTGGCCCAGCTTTCTCAGGACAGGTGCTCCAACACATTTTTTTTTCCTGAAATAGTAAGATTCCTCAGGAAGGACTCTCAGACTCTTCTAGCGAGGGTTGAATCCTCATCATCACCTATCTTCTGGAATCAAGTTAGAGAAGCCCAGGCATCTTGACCTTTGACATGGACATGTCTGCTTTTTCCTCCTTTTGGGGGTGTATAATAAGCCCCTATTTATTGGATCCCTGTATTTCTCACTCCAAAGCCTTTTGCTTTCTTCTCTCCAAAGAACAAACTGCCAGTCCTGTGCTGGGAGGGGCCTGGAGAAGCTTCCTACCTGGGCTAAGTCAGCAAAGAGATCTAGAGCCTTAATTGTGGTACTTCCTAATGTGGTACAACCCATCTGCTTTGCTCATCCCCTCTGCCCTGTGTGGACAGGCCACGGAGCTCTATCGTTGGGGACTTAGAAGCATCAGTTATGGTGATTTTTCCTGGCATGCTACAGCTGGGGTGTGGAATATCCCTAGTGTCAAAGTGCTGGATGTGCAGCTTGGTGCTCTGGGAGGCGAGGGAATCCCTGGGACAGCCCCTGATGAGGACTGTAGAGCCAAGCCCTTCCCTGTCCTCTGCTCTCTGTGTCCCAGCCATGAAGCAAATGACTCTTCTCTGGCATGTGCTTCGCCATGTTATGCTGCCTTGCCACCAGCCCAAAGCCCACAGCCATGCAGACACGACCCACCAGAACTGTGAGCTTGTTTCCTACTTGTGTATCATCTCAGGTAACTGGTACAACAGTGAGAAGCTGATTAACAAATGGAACATGTTTAAAAAATGTCATTATGGTCTCCTTTCCAGATCTCCTTATGCTTTGCCTTTTTAAAAGTTGCTGTTGGGGCCAGGGAGATGGCTCAGTGGAATAAGCACTTCCCTGGCAAGTTCAAGGGCCTGAGTTCAATCCCTGGTTCTGCCAAAAATAAAAGTTGCTGCCTGCTCCCTACATTATCATTTTGCACCTGACCTCCACACCAACAATCTGTGAATACAGCCTCAGTGCGAACCCTGGACTCTCCTATTTACAAAGCTCTTGATAATAGTAGATGGTGTGTATCCAGGGCTGGTTTTAGGGGTATTCAGTGTCCTCTGAAGGCCTTTAATCATTTTTTTTTCTATATTTAAGACAGGGTCTACAGGATTTACAGGGTCTCACTACATAGACTGGATTCATAGTGGTTCTCCTCCTTTCAGATTCCCAAATGCTGGAATTACAGATGTGTGCCACCATGCCCAGTTTCAATCGCTGTCTCAGTGCATCCCATGGGTGGCCTGGCATGGCACACCAGGGATTGAACCCTGGCCATTGCAGTCTGCCTAAGCAGGCCCTTTAGTCTGCTGAGCTACCAGGCTAGCCCTTTAATTACTTAAAACTATCCATTCTGCAAATGTTTTTTGATTCATTACTGTATAGTGAGACCTACAGTAGTTGGATAAGGCCATGCTCCCTGCCTTTATATGGATACCTGCCATGTGTGACAGCAGACAAGTAGGTAGGCTTATTAGCTTCTATGAAGCAGGGACACAGCTAAGAGTGCAGTGTTTCTTCAGGGCTCAAGTTCACTGCTTTCCGAGATTCCAGCGGGTGACACTGCTTACACACTAAGGTCTCCTAAATTCACACACCTGATTTGCAGCGCAACCATCCTGAGAACAGCTGACTTCATTAATTTTGGTCTAGCTTCCTGATGTCTACATGAAAATGCTAATTCATGAATTAATACCCTGTGAGCTCTGTAACTGTGCTGGAAACCGGAACGCACATAGCAGCCCAATCAGCACATCTCTTCCTGCAGGGTGTGAGTTGGCTGGCCCCAAATCACGATGGGCCCCTTGCTAGGTGAGGCTGGAATCCGTCCGCCAACGTGTGAACTGCACATGACTGCCTGCTTATCGGTCTTGGCCGTGGAGTGAGGCTGCAGGCAATGCTCAGTGGGCCAGCATGGTGGAGTCTGTTGGCTGAGGCTTGTCCTTTCCTGGAAAGTGCTTCGTTCTCAGTGCATCCAGGGCTGGTTTTCCTCTTTTTTTTTTTTTTTTCTTTTCAGATATATTAATTTGCTGTTTTCCTGAGGACGCAGAGGATGAGCTTCTTCTAAAGAGGGAAGATTGCCCCACCTCACCAGACCCCTTGTTGCTAGTCTCCAGGCTCTTGGCAAAGCGAGGGTTGACTGCATGCTGCTGTCTGTCTCTGTCCAGAGTGAGGTTCCCCTCTCCCCAACTATCTGAAGGTGAATATAGCTGCAGGAGGTGGAAGGATCTCACAGGGGTTGGAGGATCTCTAGGGGGTCTGAGGATCTCTAGGGGATCAAGAGAGAGAGACCACTTTGCCTGCCTCTTTAGTTGCATCTCAAAACACCTACTGGGCTGCTCCTCCTCACCATCACTGCCCGCAGGGAGCCTGGAGTCATTAGTCCCAGTGCTCTTTTAAAAGGAGAAACCTGGCTCCAAAGCTATTGGTGAAAGAAGTTAGGAGGAAATCTTCCTCTTCTGCAGAGGGCCACGGGACGATGCTCACGTTTTCTGCTCAGTGAGCCAGGGAGGTCTGCGCAGGTGGGCTGCAGGCTGTGTACAAACTGGACATACCCTGTATTGCTTCTGTTTCAAGACACCGTGTAGCAGAGGAAAAGGATGAAGTTATTAACCAGACAGAGGGCCTCTGGGCCAAAGGCAAGCTCCAGCTGCTTTGCCTTGATTGTATGATAACATAATAACCTGTGCTGCAGGCCAGTGAGATAGCTCAGTGGATCAAGTGCCTAATTAGGCAAGTGCAGGGACAGGGGTTTGATACCCAACGTCACATGCCAAGCTGGCCCCAACCCCAGGCGTGCTGAACTGGCCACTGAGCCTAGGCGTGGTGGTGCATGCCTGTGATCCCAGTGCTGGAGAGGCTGAAGCAGTAGTATCACTGTGAGTCTGAGCTGCATAATGAGACCCTGTACCAAATGCATTAAAATAAAATAACCCATGTGGAGTAAAGGGCCGAAGGGAGGCTCTGACACAGGCAGTCTCGGAAGCACTGCCAACTCTCCTTTAGCGAACAGTCCCCATTGGCAAGCTCTTGCCTAAGGGCAGGAGTGATGGCCCTCGGATCTGCACTCAAGCCCACCTCAGGCATCAATCATCGTCCCTCATATCCAGAGAGCACCTGGGTACCCAGCGTTTGAATTTCACAGCCCGTGAGGTCCCACCACAGCTGAGGGAGGGAGTGGTGTGGCCCCCCAGCTACCACTTGGGCTGGGGACACCAGTGGCCCCTTCTGTCTGGGTGCACCGGTCCCTGGTGATCTCCAGCTCTAGTGCTATGCAGAGTCATGGCAAGGGATGTGCACAGAGTATTTAGCAGGGGTGATGCACTGCCACACGTTGCTATGTAAAGTTTAGTTCATCAGGTTTTCAAATCTGGTGGCTGAAATTCAGAAAGCTTATGTAACGCCCCAAGGTCATACTGCTAAGAAGCAGCAAAGTCAGCCCTCCAGCCCCTGGTGCCCCACTCAAGTTCAGTGATTTTCCTGCCACGCAAGCTCCCTGGGGCTCATTTGGACCTTCATTCTCTTACGTTTCCTACCACTGACCAAACCTCACAGGATCTAGTTCCCAGGGTACTGTGTGTTTTGTTTGTCCTGTGTCCAAAGACTGTCCCCCAGCATTGGCACGAGGGCACCTTTGAGCAACGTGGGGAGGTGGGGGCAGGTCACCACAGTAGGGGCAGACTTTCCACCACAGCTAATGTGTCCAGAGGGACGTCAGCTTCAAGGTCACTGGGCTGCTCAGAAGGTTTGTTCTTTGTTATTGCAGATGCTGGTAATTTCCAGAGTTGGGGCTTGTGTGCTGGCATTAAGAAGCTGCCCACATGAATAATTTTATCTTGGCAGACCTGCCTCTGTCCTTCTCTGCTATCTGCCTGCCCATTTACTGGGCACATGGGGTGACTAGCTGGGCCTGTGTGAACATGTCTGTCTTGACTTCTGATTTTGTGGGGACATGTGTGAGGCAACTGAGAACTTGGAACAAAATGCCTTCCTTCCTCCTTTCCTTCCTTCTTTCTTCCTTTTCTCCCTCCTTCTCTCCTTCCCTTCTTCCTTCCATCCCTCCCTCCTCCCTCTCTCCTTCCTTCTTTCCCTCCTTCCTTCCTTCCTTCCCTCCCTCCTTGCTCCTTTTCTTCCTCTTTCCCTCCTTCCCTCCCCTCCTTTCTTCCTTCTGTCCCTCCCTCCTTCCTTTGCAGGATGCAGTCCTAGAAGAAGCACTCTTCTAGACTTGCAAACAAGCCCTGCAAGTACAGGCAGGGGGATGTGTGGATTACTTAGCATCTGTAAATAAAACAGAAGTCATCTTTAACTTGAAGCGAACACCCTGAGAGTTAGTAGGAAGATGACATCAGGAATGAAGAAGGGATGTCACTAGGCTGGTGGAAGAAAAGCCTGGAGTGCTGGCCCCAAAAGGCTAGGTTGTAACGGAGACTCTAGGCAAGCTGCGTTGTCAGGTGCGGTTGTGGAGGGTGAAGCGTGGATTGTGGACAGGCCAAGAGTAACTCTGAAATTCCCTTTCAGTCTGTTTCTGTTCTAAGAAAGCAGCTGCTTGGGGACACAGTGGTGGAAGGCTTACAGATATCAGTCTGGCATCTAGCTATGAAGACTACTGGGACAGCCAGGGTCACAGAGGTACAGCAAGAACATGGCTAAGTGCAGGGCACGTTCGGAAGGGCGTGCAAGGTTCCCTGAGGAGCTGATCTTGCTCAATCTGCTGGTTCATCTTTAAAATGAGAATTTCAAAAACAGCTCCCTGTCTCCTTCCCAGCGGAAGAGGCTCAGGGAAAGGAGTAGCATCAAGGAGCCTGTGACCTGCAGGGCAGGCAGCGGTCTATCCTGTCTACCTAAGAATGTCACCAGCAGGTCCCATGGCTGCACTTGTTAGGAGCAAGCTACCACAGGGCAGCCCCTTAGCGTGTAAGTTAGCGCAGAAACAAAACAGAGAGCCTGGAATCCTCACTCTAGTCTCCTGAACTCAAGGCATATGAAAGTTTTCCTGCTACGGCTGACCTTTGAGGGCTAAAGGCTCACAGAGAACCCAGAACTCAGCCTCACTGCATCTCTGTAGCTTGCTTTGCAAGCTGCACAAGACTGAGGAGATGAAAAGTCACCTATCGGGAGTCTAATGACACAAACAAGGAGCTTCTTTCTGGCTGACTGCCAGACACACCTAGGCCACTTCAGACGTTTTCTGAATCACTCCATAAGACTCTTCCTGTCGGAGACAGAGGTAAGGAGAGGGAAACACTTTGTGCTAGAAATAATAAAATAAAATCAAGGCCTAGGGGTCCAGTCCTGAGCACTGACCCTGCTTCTAAGAACTGCCCCTACCTTCAGGCACGTGATGGGCTAGCAAGGCTGTGTGGCAGAAAGTGGGCTGAGATGCCTGAAGACTGGGGAGGGTGACAGTGGCACTGGGAAACTCATCTACCTTACCCTTCACCCAGCAGTGTGTGGTGGGCAAAAATGCCCCAAGTTACTGAGGGTGACTTTGGGCCCTATTTCACATGGACAAGGATGGGCACTGTTTCTGGGACTCCTGGGGTTATGGTTCAAGGGAGGGCAGATGTTCCTTCTGGGGCAGAGATCCACCACCTTCGAACACACTCCATCTTGTCTAACCTCACTGTAGGTGAAAAGGAACTGCGTCTTTAAAATATATTTTATTTTGATTTTAGTAATATGCATGTACAGTTTAAGGTGCTCTTCTTTGCCTTATCCAGATGGCAGTTCCTTGTCTTCATGCCTGCATATGGCCATATAAATAAGTGTTAGACCAATACTTTATGTTTACATTATCATTATTATTTTTTTGGCACTGGGGATTGAACTCAGGACCTTGTGCTTGCCAGGCAGGCACATACACTGCTGAGCTATAACCCCAGCCTGTATTTGTATTATTGGTTCACTCAGTGTTATTCACAGCTGAACCAAGTTAGGGCCTAATAAGTGCATTTCCTTTCTTTGTATTTGTTGGCCTTTAGTGGAGTTAACAATTTTACATTTTCTTATGTACTTAAGTTTCTATGCAGCTACCACCAATTCATCCCGGAAATCTTCAGGACTGTGAAAAACCTTATAACATAATTATTGGCAGCTCGTTAGTTCTCATTTTCCCCAAGAGCTGCCACTCACCTCACTGGCTTTTCTGAGGTCAGCTGGGCAGAGGTCCTGGCCAGTGGTCCTTCGCCATCATGTAGGTGGGCCTTGCTATTTCTCCTCATGCTGGGGCCTCTGTGCCTGGGATACCTGTGTTTCTGGGATTCTGGGATTCTCTCTTTTCAGTGCATATATTTAGTAATACTCAAGGGAATGGTCCAGCAGAAGAAAAGTGTAGACCTAAAGTTGCTTTAATCTAACTGTACATTGCATTGAAGGCTTAGGCAATATGTAGAAGCATTTTCCTCCAACGTTTCAATTTAGAATCAATTCACTGCTCTTGGTAACAGATCGAGCATCCAAGTGGCCTTGAGATTTGTAATTTTTTTTCCTTACAGACATGGCACAGTCAGTTAACATCACGGAGCTGAGTCTGCCACAACTAGAAATGCCCAAGAACCAGCTGGGCCAGGAAGTGGAGCTCTGCCACATGCACTGCCCAGCTCAAGGTGGTACAGACCAAGTGTGTGGAAGCCAAGGACTGTCTGAACATGCTGAACAAGAGCAACAAGGGGAGAGAATTACTTGTTTCCCTGATGAGTTGTGTGTAGTCCCTAGGAAGCTCCATGGCATAGAACATGTGCTCATCAATGTGGGAACTGGCTACTATGTGGAGAACACAGCTGAGGATGCCGAGGACTTCTTCAAGAGGAAGATAGACTTCCTCCCCAAGCAAAATGAGAAAATCCAGCCAAGTCCACAGGAGAAGCATCCAATGAAACAAGCTGGAAATGATGAGCCAGAAGATTCAGCAACTCACAGCCCTGGGGGCAGCTTGGGTCACTGCCAAGGCCTGAAAGTATGTTGTAGAAATGGAGCAGAGGATGGAGCATGTCTGTAATCCATAATCCCAGCGCCCCTTGGGAGGCTGAGGCAGGAGGATTACTGTGAGTTCAAGGACACCTTGAACTATACAACAAGACCTTGTCTCCCAAAAAAGGGAAGAGTTGGGGCAGAGGGATACCATATTGGTTTGGAACTTTGTGGTCTTCTGAAGGGGAAGAGTCTTGTGTTTAATGCTAATAAATGTACCTGCTGGGCAGAAAAAAAAAGATTTGTATTTTTAAAAACTATTTATTTATATATTTGGTACAGGGTCTTGCTACACAGCTCATGCTAGTAGTGGTCCTCCTGTCTCAACCTCCCCAGTGCTGGGATTAGAGGTGTGTGCCACTATGTTCACTTTTTGTGGCTGGCATGGTGGCTCAGCATTTGGCACTGGAATCGAAGCCAGGTCCTTGCAATTGCCAGGCAGGCACTTAGGCCTCTGACCTATCTCCTGAGCCCCAAGGTTTGTGATTGTTGCTATTGCTTTTGTGCAATATGTATTTCTTGCTGCATCTCCAGTGTTTTGGAATTTTAAAAATATTGTCTTGATGTGGGAATTTCAGTTTTTATTGTTGTTCTTTTAGATTTTTAGTACGTCCTTTCAGTTTGGAGTTCATGGGCTTTAATTCTGAGAATTGCATAAATTTTCCTCTTTATTTTTTTAATGCTTTATTGTAGAACACTTGGTCCTCCTCCTGCATGGTGGTTCTCAGGCACCAAGGAGCCAAGCAGAGGTTGCGGGCTGCGGCCTGCATTTAGGGGAATCATTCACTGGACTTCCTGTGCCCTCCAGCACATGCTGTACCCCTCCCCTTAGCTATGTTTGAAGAGCCCAAACCCGTACTCCTGCTGGCCAACCTCAGATGCTGTGCTGGGGACCCAACCTCTGTGTGGACGGTCAGCTGGCCTCCTTGTCTTCCCGCTTCCCTGTCTTCCCAAAGTGTCTTTCACACATCAGCCTTGCTCTCCTCTTTTGAGATCTTGCCCTTGGCCTTCTCCAGCTTTTTCTCCCAGACAGTGGGTTCAGTTCTTGCAACTTTCACTCTTCATTTGTTTTCCAGCTTCCTAAATTAAAAAAAAAATCTTGATGATTATTATTCCTTTTTGTCTTTGTGGTTTTCACCTTAAGGTTTTGCTCCCATCTTTGTTGAAGAGCAAAAACAAATATTTGTTTACTATTTTATTATATGCTATACTAATTTACTATCCTGTATACTTTTTGGCTATGCAGTTAAGGCATGATGTGAACTCATTATGTAGCCCAGGTTGGCCTTGAACTGATGGCCATCCTTCTGCCTCAGCCTCTGCATGCTGGGATTACAGATGTGTACCACCATGCCCAAGCTTGGTGTCCCACTGTATTATTCTCTTAAGATTCTTTCCTATCTCTTCCCTTACCCCTAAAATGATAAACTCAAGGGTTCACACAGACCATGTATGATACCACAAAGTCTGTAGTTTCATTTACTTTTTAATTAACTAGAGCAGAGATAGGACCAAGACTCAAATTTTATTTCTGGAAGATTCTACCCACCTTGTACATAATGGCCTTCATGAAGCAATGTTAGACCCCTGCTCACCAGTTCCAAGCCTGAATTTTCTCCCTAGTTTGAGAGCATACTGAAGTAACTAGAAACAAGGTTTGTAGATTGATTTATATCATGTGTATTACAGAGGTTCTAAGATGAACCCTGAAGTCATGTGCTGAGTCCTGGCATAGACCAGGAGCCCACTTCCTGTGCATCTCTCCTTCTCCTATCACTGACCAGGAAGAACCTGCCATAGTAGCTTTTCTGGGGTTGGCCGCTCTTGCCTGGGTCATCCAAATGCACCTCCACTCCTCCTACCCAGAATTCGGTCCTACTATGCAAAGCCCTGCATGCTTTCCCTGCCATCTGTCCCTGCACCTGCTCCGGGGCCCTGACCCTCAGAATCTGCCTGTTCTGTCCCTTGTTGTGTGAGCACGAAGGTCCTGCTTTCCCTTACATGGATCTGGAGGCCTTCGACTTATCCAAGTGGCTCCTCTTGGAATATTAGTTATGGATAGGACAGTAACTTCAAGATGTTTGAAATTTCTTTAAGAAATAACCCCAATTTTTTTTTTTTTTTTACTTTGATGTTCACCTGCACAGAGTGGGAAGGATCTGTGGTGATTCGTGTAAGTGTTACTACTGCTGGCAATGCCAGTGTGCTTTGACATCGCTGGGGATCGGGTCAGCAGGAGGTAGAGGAGAGCCCCCTCCTCACTCTGCTGCCAGCCGCTATATGGGTGAGGACCCGGGCCTTCTCTCTGACCATCAAGGTGGTAAAACAGCAGATGCGTTTCCTGTAAAGAGAGCAGATCAAGAAATAGTTGTTCTGGTTTTCATGGCGTTCCACCAGGTCAAATGTCTTCATTTCCTCATTGTCACCAAGTGTGGCGGAACTGAAAGGATGCATCAACCCTGCCCTGCCCGTTGCTTAGCAGCAGCCAAGTTATCCTTCCCAGCAGGTGCAAAGTCCAGTTTTGAAGGTGGAGAGAAAGGGGCTGAGGACAATGGTAGCATTCCTACTGGTTGGCATAGTAATGAGACATTTTAGTGCCATTGCATAAGATATACCTGCCTTGCAAATGAGGGAGACAGTGACTATGACATTTACTGTCCTCATTGGGGGTTGTTCTGTACTGTCTCTGAGAGATGATGTTTACTTGTGAGAGAGGCATGTGTGTGTTTGCCCTGCCATAGTCATCTGTTGGATGACTCAGAGGATCGAAAGACACCGCAGCTCACACTGGTGGGCAGACAGAGCTCTTCCAGGTCACTTCCCTGGGTGAGAGGGAACTGGGAGGAAGCCAGGAGACACAGTCTGGGTAAAGAGAAGAGGAGGGAAGCTTGTAGGGAGTGTCTCAGCTGCCGTGGAGCCCCTGGATGGCTCTGTGGTCCTGCAGCTGCCCTCCAGCCTGGGTCCCCTTCAGAGGAGCCCTCTTCTCCCGGGCAGCCTCCCTGGCTTCCTCTGCACTCAGGCAGTTCAGAGAGCAGCATCCAGTGCTCCCCCCACTTCTGGAGATCTGCAGGGCGCACAGCTGTGGACCGTGCAGTGCACTGCTTGCAGTTAGTGTGGGCTGGCTCTGGGGTTTGTGAGGACCCACAGGTGGTACTGGGGGGACCTAGAAAGGTGAGGACAGAGCCTCCCAGCAGTGGGTTGAGAAAGGAGGAAATTCTTGTGAAAGGAATGGCCCTGGAGATGGAGGAATGTGGGTGGTGTCCCCAGGAAGACCTTGGAGGGGAGTGAAGTTTATATTGAGCACAAGCTTTGATTCTCTCCTCCTTCTGTTTTCCTTGCCCTTGTGGCATTGTTGATTCTGGGTAAAGGTCTCTTGCAATCAAGCTTGTCATGAGAAATGCTACCCAAAACAGTTTTTCTTACACCTCTGACTCATTCTGTTTGTGCTGCTAAGATAATATATGAGGTTGAGTTATTTATAAGTAACAAAAATGTATTTCTCACAATTTCAGAGGCTGAATAATGCAAGACCAAGGCAATGCAGAATTGGTATTTGGCTGTCTGATGAGTGCCTGGTCTCCCCCTCAAGGATAGACCTATCATGCTCTGTCAAGGATGGATCCATGATGCCCTGTCAAGGATGGATCCATGATGCCCTGTCAAGGACAGATCCGTGATGCCCTGTGAAGCATGGGCCCGTGATGCCCTGTGAAGGATGGACCCATGATGCCCTGTGAAGAATGGATCTATGATGCCCTGTCAAAGATGAACCATGATACGCTTTCTTTACACAGAAGAAGGCATTATCGCAAAAGGGAGATGAAGCCAAGACTACCCACAAGACAACAAGCCTCCTCCTCCAGCCTTTTCACATCTGATGTCAGCTGGGCAGGCTCTGCTCTTAGGACTTTATTACCTCCTAAAAGCCTCACCTCTTAAACCTTCACAAGGAGACTAGCAGCCGACTGTATTCTTTTCACTTCTCCATGATAGATACTTTGCTCTACTTATAAGTGTCTGAAATTAGTATTTCCTCCTCACATGTAATTTTGCATCAGTGTCCACATTCCTCTCTCTGAAATATTGTGGCATCAGAGTCCCTGGCTGTGTCTTCCATGTCACCACTTGCTTGTGTGTCTCACCTATTTGTCCCTCCTGAGTGAAGGCTAGCATCTCATTTCACTGCATTTGGCCTGTCCATGTTCACTTGCGTGCCTTGATCGCTTACTACAAAGACTGTTCCTTGACACTTCTGTGAGGGATCAAGTGTGAAGTGCAGTGGTTCATGGAAGATGGGATGAGTTGGAGGAACACAGGAGAAAGCATCTCAGAGGGCATCAGAGCTGAGAAGTCCTCTCAACAGGAACCTCAGGCAGATGTCTGTGGGTTCTGATTACACTGAAAACTTCAATAGCATCTACTCAGTGACAAGTGCATTACCAGGCTTCTTCCCACCATGAGCTCCTGAGGGCAGGCAAGAAGGCAACTTGGCTCAGGCAACACAGTTGGTGGAGCAAGGTGTTTCACTGTGGTCTGTCTATGGCACAGGCTGTGTCAGAGAGCTTTGCACTATCTTATCATCAGAGCAACAAATGAAGGGCCAGAGCCAGGTCAGGTCAGTTTGATCTTCCAGATCTACTGAGTGAGTTACTAACCAGGTGAAGCTTTGAAGGGGCTCCTAGAAGACCCCAACTCCTCACCTTGGAGTCCCCAGCCTCCTGTGTACACACACTCAACATCACACAAACACACTGGCCTTCCGGTTCCAAGTCATGGCTCTCCATAAACAACCTTTCTTAATTAGCCTTGGCAGCTCAACACCTTTGGTGTATCTAGCCCATTTAACTACCACGCCTACTCTTGTTAGATCCGGTTATAAAGTAAACTATGTTCTTTGAGAGCTGTTGCATATAGATGAGTCAACAGCCGGTCTGAGCTGACCCATAGACATAAAACCCAACAAGGTCCCAAGTACCCCTACCAGGCTTACCCAAACTCTGGATCAGGGGTGCAAAGACTCAAACACATCAAGGACCTGACTGCTTCCTGGGGCACCAAGAAAATGAGGTTTTGTCTCCACGTTTGCTCTGGAAATCTACAAGGTAAGGGGAGAAACGTCTCATGGTTTCTTTGCAGGAAAAAAGTATTTAATTCTTGTGAAAACTTATCCCTCTTCCCCCATTTCAAATCGAGACAGACTTGTCCATCCACTCCTGGCAGACAAAAGTGTGGTTTTAATTCACACACAGGGTGCTTTTGATCTGCTGATTATACATGGGGTACCAGCTGGGATCTTTATCCTGACTTCCTGGGGCCATTTCTCAGCTTTGCAGCTGAGAGGAGGTTGAAATCTCTCGTTATGCTGCTCTTAGCTTCAAAGTACACTTCTAGCTGGAGAGATGGGTGTAGAGCATCTATGGGGGCTGGCATTCCTCCTGTTTCTGCAAGACACTAGTCCACAGTAGAGCCCTCCACAAACTTTCCCTTGGGTAACATAGAGGGTAAAGGTGGTGGTGAAGTTTGTCATGGGAAGTGCTCATCTGGAATAGACAAGGTTCGAGAGGTGTTGTGTTCACTTCTCGGTGTCTTCACTTCCTTTCCTGACATAGACCTGCCTGGAATTTTGCACCCCTTTGAGAGAGTTCACTTGGATTTCTCAACATTTATTGAGCTCCTGTAATATTGCTGTGATGAATTCTCTGCAACAGTGATGTCCACTGTCCTTGTGCTCAGACACACATGCAGCTCCTTCTCCACTGAGCTCTAGCTCACCAACCCTGGAACAGTTGTTCACAAGCAATTGGTTTGCAGTTGCTAACCTGAAGGGAAAGCAGGATTTCCTACATTTCAGCTGGTAGAGAAAATGGGCAAAGTGTAGTCCTTGCAGCAAGGAGACCATGACAACAAGGGCTTGCCCATTGCCTTTGTGCTGGAGTCACTGCCCTCTGCCCGGGCATCCCTTCTGCCTTGGGTTTAGCTGGTGCTGTCGCCCTCTGGACTGATGTATATAAATGTACATGCTCTAAGTCCCCTTCTGCTTCCAGAAGCCTGATAGGATAGGATATCTGGGTAGGTATGGTCCATCAGCAAAGCTTTTCTTTTTCTTTTGTCTTTTCTTTGAATTTCCTTCTGTATAAGGATGTGCATGACATTAGTTTAGGTGCAAGACTAAATTTACAAAGAAATATAGTATTTGATTGCCTGTGCAGAATTTGTGCTATTGGTGGCTTTTGGTGTGCTCTGATTTTAAACATTTTGATATAAGATAGTTATAATGGCCAAACACATTCTGCTTCAGAGAGGCAAGACTCAAAATCTCCCATGCATGTCTCTTTCCTTTTCTTAGTGAGGTATTTTTTGGTGCTTGGTTAAAATCTACCCTAGACCTTTTCACAGCTCGGTGACTTTTTACCAGGATTTAGCGGTGACTCACACACTTGGTCTCTTCCTTGCCCTGTGGTTTCCATATATTTAAGCCTCCTTAATTCCATCTCACAGACCTTGCTCCATAACTGTTCATATGCTTACATGTCTCAGCTGTCCAATTCCATTTAACTCCCCTTTACTGTACAACTCAAGATGCTATTGATGGCTGTTGATCTTCATTCTTAACCTTTTCATTAATACTAATATTATGCATGCAGCTTTTATCTTTATTTGCCTTTCAGAAGGTTATAATAATAAAAAAAAAAACTCCTGCAATGTTCTAGGAAGTTTGCTGGGCCTAGGAAACTACTGAATGACCTGGCAATTGTTTGTAATTGCCAGCTGTGCTTTGCAGTGGGGCCTTGGCATGGGCAGTCTAGAGGGTATCACGCAGGAGCAACACTGTGATGGCTGGAGATGGCTGCGCAGGATGTAGGATGGTGTAAGCACTAAGAATACGCAGTTGTACACA
Organism: Ctenomys sociabilis; assembly: GCA_004027165.1. Lineage (NCBI taxonomy): Eukaryota > Metazoa > Chordata > Mammalia > Rodentia > Ctenomyidae > Ctenomys > Ctenomys sociabilis. The sequence goes on along the minus strand of PVKA01006063.1, from coordinate 16,248 downwards.
GTACAGAATTCTTCATGGTAGCACAATCCTAAAATCCCTGAAAAGACAGAATGGCACCTGTTGAGGGCAGGAGGAAGAAAATTCCCGAACCAGGAAATGCCCTGATAAAAATGCATAGGCATACAAGAGAGCATGGCAAATACAGGAAATAGCAAGCCTCTGTGGCTGAGGGTGGCAAAGGGGATAAGGGGAGAAGGCGTAGGAAATAAGAGTGGCCATAGAAAGCAATGATGCAGGGCCCTGTCTGTGGTGCCACAGAACTTGTCAGTGTCTAGAGGGCAGTGAAAATCTGTGCTGAGATCCCAGTTACAGCATGGAAAGGTTGTGTTGTCTGCGAAGTGCAAGGTGGGTGAAGTGGGGTTAAGATGGTTGCCTTGGAAGGAGAAGGGAGATCGCTAAAAGGAAGAAGGCTCAAGGTACAGCAGGTGATTGGCTGTGGCGGGAAATAGGCAGGATGAAAGGACCCTGAGATGTGACAGCATCCCAAAGTCTACAAGGTGTACACTTGCCCTGGAGTCACAGGAGTGTGGGCTATGGAGGGAGGGAACCTCATCCTCCTTTCTGCACCATGACCAGTGCATGCTTAGGCAGGAAGTGGGGCTCTGCGCAGTGAGAACAGAGCAGCCAATGTCCCCTGCTCCTGGAGGCTTGGGTCTCAGAAGAGGCACTGTCTTGGATCACTAGCCAGCCCGGCTTATGAATCTCTGCTAAACCTGTTGGTCATCTCATGGAAGAAAGGACAAAAAGTGTATTGTTCCTAGTGTGGTGGCCAAAGGTCAAGCCGCTGTCAAGAGTGGTAATACAATGTTTGAAGCCAGTGACCCTTCTTACTGTAACTGTGCTCCAATGAGTGTGAAAATGGGCTGAGTCTTTCCCTGGGCTCATTCCTCTGAGTAGGTGCCCTTGTCAGTGCCTTGGGCAGGGAGCTAAGGACAGCCTGAGTTGATGTTCCCCGAGTTACTTCATCTGGCCAGCTGAGCATGATGGTGTTGCTCAGGTGTGCTGGGCCTGGGAACGAGCTGATGCACTTAGGGCCACTGTCTCAGGCCCTAGATGACTTCAGGGGCTGGGGGGATCAGGGTCTTAAGACACAGGACACCCTTTCTTTTTAAAATTCTTTAAATGTATTTGGTACAGGGTCTCACTATGCAGCTCCAACTCATAGTGATCCTCCTGTTTTCAGCCTCCCCAGGGTTGGGATTACAGGTGTGCGCCACCATGCCCAGACTTGGTGGCAGGTTCAGTACGCTTAGGGGTAGGACCAGTGCTCATGTGATGCTGGGGAGAGAACCGAGGTCCCTGCACTTGCCTAAGCAAGCACTTAGTCTGTTGAGCTATCTCTTCAGCCTAGGACACCTCTTCTTTTATCAAGTCTTATTTGAGAAGCTCTGGGCCAGGTCCAGAGCCAGCATATGGTAGAGCTGGGATTTAGACTAAGATTTCATTTTAGCTTTTGTAAAGCTGAAGAAGAAAAATATACAGCATGCTGCTAGTCTATACCTTGCTGCCCCCAAGTGAATTGCTAGTGTAGAAATCAGTTTACCCAATAGGTATCTGAAAGTAATCAGAATGAACAATCAGTTTTTACAGCTTTTGTTTGGATGCTAATCTCATTGTTCCACATCTACTGGGTTTTTCAGAGGGGAAAGTGACAACCAAAATGATTAAGAGTTGAGGAAAACAGAGGGACAGTCTGGCTTCATTCTGGCCCAGCTGTGCTTTTGCACGTAAGATCATCCCCACTGTACAGATTGGAAAAGCAAAGTGTAGGACTGAGATGACATGGACAAGAGCCAGGGAAAGAGCACTGACCCTCAGCATTCCCAGTGTGCTCTGTTTCTTGGAACACATGTGATCCATGAGTCTCAGCACTTCTCTGAGATGACGAGTCAGTGGCTGACTTGACCATGGGTTTTAGAAATGTCCCCAGTGAAACAGAGCTTCATTACAAAAAGGGATGAAAGAAAAATGCACATAAAAATCTATGCATGGTAGTAGACACAGAGAGAATTCAGAAGTCAACCAAATGGAATCTTAAGGACAAAGGGGTTCTAGGGGTGCTGGCATGCACTCACTGCAGCTGGGGGCCATCAGCAGTCCTAGCTCAAGTTGTTCCAAAGGGTCTTCAGAGAGAGAGGTGTACATCTTTGCCATTGCCTTGCTGGATTCTTCCAGCAAATGGAAAAAAGATGATGTTCTGACACTCCCTGATGCTTTCTAAAGAAACAGCAGAAAGAAACCAATCTGGAGTACAGCCAGATTCAAACATACCGAGAATCCAAAGGGGTTCTTCTTCCCAAGAGTTGCTTCTCAAAACCTTTCGTAGAGGTTTCAGGTATCGAATACAAAACTTCACCCAGTATCATTCTGTTAAAGACCAACCCCAGACACTAACATCAAGCAGGCATGGAGTTCAGCTCATCCACTGTGTGAAGGAAGAGAGCAAGAGCTCACAGTAGGGCAGTGTGTGTTCAAAGTCCCCAAGAGAAATGGGAATCTGAATTCTCCCAGTAACACTTTAGATCAATAATTTTATACCCTAAGAATGTTGCTATTTTCCCAATCTGTTTCCCTGGTGTCTTCTCTGCCTGTGTGTGTCTGGCCACACCATGTTGTACAGATAGGCTGCTTTGTAAGTTTGCATGGGAGCCCGATGCACACAATCCACCTATGCTTCTAAGACAAGATTCTTTGAGTACTCTCAAATGCGAGCCAGAAGTTTCCATTTAGCTTGAATTTTCCAGTGTGCACACCTGCCCCTCTCCTCCCAGTACCCAAACACCCACATTTTCCTGCTCAGGTTCATGAGTCACATTCCCTGGGGTATAGCAGTAGGCCACACTATTCTCAGGGAACAACAGTTGAAAACAGCCAGTTAATATGGTCATTGCAGAATTAGAACAACCATAGCTCTCTCAGGTGATTACCCCTAAGGGAGGTCCCATGGTTCACTGCCCTTGATTAAATTCTTGGGAGCTTTCTGGCTCTCTCCAGACCTTCCATTTGTCCTTGAAGAGCTAGACAGACTTTGTCAACTACAAATAGCTGTTAGCTTCTCACAATAAAAGTCTGCATGAAATGTGGCCCCTGGGAGTTCAAGTCCATTGATGAGATATACACAGAAACAAGAGGGATCTAGGCCTGTGCTCAGAAGTACCATCATTTCAGGGATTAGGGTGCTCTGATACTACTGGGGGGGGGGGTCACACTACTGATGAATTATGCATGGACTGTAGGGAGCTTGAGTCAGTTTCAGAGATAAGGCACAGGCACGGTCATAGGATTGCCTTTGAGGATTGCTGGGCAGTCCTTTTGGTGGTGGCTTGTGTGAAATGTGAAGACAGTCCCTGCATCTGTGAAATTTTCCAACTCATAGTGTATGGCTTGTACCTAGATGACCTTCACCTCAAAGCTTATGTGCTCACAGGAGGTGCTTTTCAGAGGTGGCTGGATGTAGAGGATGTGATGCTGGAATCAAAGTTGTGTGACTTTTAAGTTAGTCCACTGAGTGGTTCAGCATAGTTCTAGATAGGATACGGGTGTCCTGCCCTGAATGTGAGTCTGCCTGCCCTCAAGGTGGGCAGCCTGGATAAAGTAGAAGAGGAAGGAGGAGGGCGAGTGTCCTAGCTTGTCATTTGTGGCTTTCTGCTTGTTGCCTTGATGCCTTCTGCCTGTGCTGCTTCACCATGGGCTGCCTATGCTCTGTGGTGGCCCTGCCATCCACCTTGCCTTGGAGCCAGCCGGCTATGGATGAATAGCCCTACAGACCGTGCCCCTGTGTTGGTGGTGTAGTGATGAGCAGAGCTCCCTTCCACACTGTGAACAGCAAGGAAAGTAGCTAAGACACGGTGAGAGACAGCTGTGGTGGTAGGCACCAGAGCATCCATGGTGCCCACCAGAAAACTGACCAAATATGTTCTAATTGACCTGACCTTGGAAACCCAGTCTGCTTCTAGGGAAGCCCCAGTGGGATGAGATGCTTAATGGGAAAAGGTTGATTTTCTCTCTTGATTGTTCTGTCCTTTGGCAGAAGGAGAGAAGGGAATCTGTGAGAAATCCCAGCTCAAATGCTCACCCAGACCAAGTCCAGATATCTCTTTGGAGTTTGGGGTTATCTGTACTCCCTACATTGCCAAAATCCACTGAGTGTGAGAATTAAGGGTTTCCTACCCATGTGTACAGGTGCACACAGCTGTTGAGAGACATACAGGGTGAAGTTCACTAGAGAAAGAGAGTGCTGAGAAGGAGACAAAGCTTACCCAGCAGTTAGGTTTCATTCTCTTTGCTAATGCATGCCTTTCTTTGGCTGAGAGTTTCACAGCTCTGGTGGTATTTACATTTGTGAGTTTCCACAGACAAGTAACATCTTAAATATAGATGCTCCTCCACTTACAGTCTGATCAACGTGACAAGATGAAAATGCACCTAATGCAGCTAATCCACTGACTATCTAGCAAGACTGTTCACTGTAGCGTATGGGTTGTTCCCCTTGTGACCTTAAGCTGGTTGTCATTGCCCAGCATTGAGAGTGTCATACTGTGTGTTGGTCACCCAGGAAAGGTCAAAACTTGGAGTTCCCTAAGCAAGCATCACTTTTGTGCCAACCAACACAAAGTTGAAAAATCCTAAGTAGAACCTTTGTAAATCAGTGACTGTGTCTGTGGTGATGATGGAAAAGGTATCTAAGAGGGGAGGGGCCCAACCCAGAGGGGACCATGGCAGCGTGAGGGTGGCATCCCTGCTCTCACTGCATGCGGCAGGCAGATTCCATACTCATCCTAGCAGCCATGAAGAGAGGCAGAAGCAGATCCTCGTTGAAGAGGGCTGGCAAGCACTGGGAGCTGGAACTTTTTTTTTCATAATATTTATTAATACATGTCTGTAGTGCATAGTGGTACAGTCATGGTGCGATGCAGTCCATAGCATATCATATTTTTATTCTCTTCCTGTCTTGTCTTTCCTTTCTCCCTCTATCTTCTGATTCCTTGCCCTTTTGCAAAGGATCTAACTCCCCATTTCCTATTATCTTTTTTTCTTTTTAATGATTTACATTTTGGCTTTCTTACATAGGAGAAATCATGTTCTATGTAGGTTTGTGTGTCTGATTCATTTCACTTCGAGTGTGGCCCCAAGTTGCACCCATGGTCTTACAGAAGACTCAAGTTTACCTTCCTTTATGGCAGAGTAGCACTCTCTGTACATTATGCCACATTTTAATTATCTACTGCTCTTCCGTGGGTGGGTCACTCCCATCATTGAGCTATGTGAATTGTGCTGCTGTGAGCGCGGGTGTGCACATGTCCCTGGGCTATGTGTCTTTAACTCTTTGGAGAAGACACCCAAAATAGGAACTGCTGGGTCAAGTGGACTTTTTAGGATTAGTTTTTGTGGAAGTCTCAGGCTGATTTCCACAGTGGTTGTGCTAGTTTACATTCCCATCAATGACATACAAGGGTGGAACTGCTTGCTAATATGCATAGGAGCTGATTTCTCATACCTCCTGTATTCATTTTCTTTGGCATCAGGAACAGAGCTCAGGACTTCATACTTGCCAGGCAGGCAGTTTGTCACTGAGCTATATCCCCTGCCCTCCCGTCCCTCCTGCTGATGAGAGGACACTGGAAGGAAACCTTGTCTGAGAGGATCTGAGCTCACTGTCGGGTGTACAGAGGTATCTTGAAGTCAAAGTGTATTTCCCAGGGAGATGAAATAAGCTGCTGGACACATTCTTCCTGTGGAGCCAACATCTGCAACCTTTTCTTGGTAGAGTTGTGGGAAGCCACTTGCCTAAAGGCAGGGAAGGAATTGGTGCTTTGGACATCTTGTCACAAGCCCTTCATGCATCATGGAGCTGAGTTCCCAGTCAGGGCAGAAACATGTTTCCTATGATGCGTAGTTCAACTAGGGACTGTCCCTGTGGGGTATTTCTCTGAATATGCCTTCTCAGGATGCCTGGGTCTGCCCCCTAAGTGAATCTGTGATGGATCTCAAAGTTCTGGATTGTGCAAGTTTCTGGACTAGGTATAGATCCGTAGTAGAGAGGTTGGCTGGGCCTGTGAGGTGCTGGTGTCCATTGCTAACACAGACCCCCCCCACGCACACACACACACACACACACACACACACACACATAGAGACACACACATGCATGCACGCACACATGCACACACAGAGAGACACACGCGCGCATGCACACACATGCACACACACAGAAAGAGACATACACACACAGACACACACACAGAGACACACATGCACACACACAGAGACACACACACACACGCACACACTCACAGAGACACACACGCACACCCCATCCCCAGAGTCCCTGGTAGCTTCCTTTACACCCAAGTCCCCAGGGATATCCCACTGATTAAGGCTCTTGCCTTCTCCCCTGGCACATCTCTGATGTAAGTGCTGCGGTGCAGGAGTCTGCATGGCACACGGCTCCCCTCTCTGCCAGGCCTCATGCTTCATCTTGGTGACCACAGTCAATGTGTGGGGAGCAGGCCTGCCAGCCCTCATAGCACTTCACTTCAGGAAGTCCTGTAGGCGGTGCTGGTGACACTGGAGTCCTTGCCTTTGCTGCTTAGCCTCTCTTTGTGTGAGAGTCCAAGGACCCTCACAGACAGACCATGGAGGTGCTCATTTCCAAACACATACGTGGTAAACACAATGTGAGGACATTGGGGACTAGAGACCGCGTGCTGAGATCCTTCCGTAGATGAAGAGAAGGCAAAGCACCTGACAGAGATGCTAGTTATGCCTCTGTACAGCTGATATCTCTTGCCCCAGAGTTAAAAAAATAACCTCCCACACTATGCATGGCATGTGTTTCTTTTCATAGTGTCTAGGCAGACCTGAGCAGTGTGGTTCCCATGTTGGAGATGGGGAAATTATGGCACCAGAGCCGAGGCCACACCACTCACAGGACTGACTAGAGAAGAGCTAGTCGTGGCACCTGCCTCAGTGGCCTGTCTGGGTCTTGAAGCCACGTTGGTCCTCACTGTTTTGTGCAGCTCTGAGCCATTTTTTCCTTCTCTTTGCTCTCTGCCTCCTGTGGGCGCTTTGGAGTCACCCTTCTTCCAGCTGCTGCCTCAGGCTAAGAAGGATCCTCATGGCGGCAGAGAGCTCATGACCCACTCACTACCCACTTGGTGGCTGTTTTCTTCTCAGGAATTCTCAAGCATCCCTGACTTAGTAATAGCGAAGAGACGTCCTAAGCGGTCACCTTGGCACTCAAGTCACTCCCACCACTGGAAGTGCACGCGCTTCTCCAGGCTTTTTTAGCATCTCACCTCAGGGAGCATGTGCAGCAGCAGGAACTTAGGCCAGAAAGAGAGTCATTAGTTCTATTCTAAATGTTAAGGCTTCCTGAATGTGACAGGTCCCAGTGGATACTATAGACAAGATGAAAAGAAAGAAACCAGCAAAGAGGCCAAGAGGGGAAGGAAAGAGGATGGGACATATCCCTGTCTTTCCTCCCCTACTGTAGACTTCTGATTTTGCTCAGCCTGTGGACCTGACCTTTTGGGAAGCCTTGCTTGAACATTGAATTGGAACTTGAGCACCCACCCTGGCTTTGCTTCATATGGGCTATTTAACCTGTGAAGGAGTTTGACTCAGAGGGGAGCATCTACTTAGCATGCACAAGGCCCTAGACTCAATTCCAACACTGCAAATAATATTGGAAACAACCTCTTTACATTTCAGCTTCCTTCCTGAAAGAGGAAGGAAGAGAGTAGAAGAGAGATACGTCTCATATACCTACTTCATGGGGTTACTGAGAGCACTAGATGAAATAACATTTACAAAGCCATTGTCACCATTTCTGTTACAAGGTAGATACTCACCAAGGGTTTGCCCCATTGCCCTGCAATAATTTAATGTCAAGAATGTGTCAACTTTTCAAGCCTAATCCTGCAGAATAATCTCAGCCCTTAGTGTACCTTCAGTCACAGAGGAGAGGTGGCCTGGCCATTGTGAGGGACTTTCAGAGAATATACTGAGAGCTTTAAGGTTTAGGCCAAAGAGTCACATGGGAAGGGAAGCATTTTGATGTCCTTTAACTAGTAAGAAAACCCAAAGCAGACATAGATCAGACCATTGGTAGGCTGAGCTCTAACTCCCTTGCTCTAAGAGCTTGGATCAATCACTTAGCTTCTCTGGTCTTCGGTTTCTTCCTCTAAGTACAGGGAACAGTAGTAATAATGGCTGTCTGCACAGCATTTGGTGTAGTTGTGGGAGTTAACAGGGTACTTACAACAGACATTAACCTGTGAAAAGAGCTTGGGACACACAGTAAGTTCCATGAATGTTATTCATTATTGATCTATCTGTAGGTTAGAAGGAAAACTACTCTGAGACTAAACCAGATTCAAGAGGACTTTCTGGAGTATTCATTATTTTTCATTCATATTTGCTTTACTGCATCTTCTTTTATTTCATCTTCAAGCCACTGTGAAAGGCACAACCCTTTCGAATTCTTCATTCATTATTGGATTAACTCATTGTAGCCAGAGAGACATACATGAGAAAGCCCTCCCATTCTAGAAGTTAGTTGTCAGTGCAGAACTGCAGTGCATGGTGGAGTTGCTTAGCTGCTCTTCTCTCTGGCTTTGTCTTCAGAGCTTTCTTCTGGACCATAAGCTTTCCTTGGGAGTCCATACTTTCTGTGGGCTTGGCCATGTGGCTCCTGGTGCATGCTCCATGTCTTCCCTTCTAGCTGAGGAGTGTTTGGCAGTCCATTTGGTCTATATTTCATCCATGTTGTCTTCAATTTCTCTAAGCATTTTCATTCTTTAAAACTTTTAAATGCTTGATATATTAATGAATGCCAAAAATGTGCCATGTTTTGGTGTACAAACACATGGTCAGAAACACACATTTTTATTACATAATCTTTCAAGAATACAATGGAGTTAAAAAGGCATGCATGAAGTAGCTGTGCCACTTCACAATGAAAATGTAAGTTGAGCTTCATAAGAAGAGAAGGAAAATACCACAGTATGCCTGATGCTTGTGATGGTCATAAGTCAGCTGCAGCATCCTCTCTCTCTCTCTCTCTCTCTCTCTCTCTCTCTGTCTGTCTCTGTCTCTCTCCCAATTTTAAAGAGAGGAAAAAATAAAAGTGATGCAAAATTTCAAAAGAAATTGATAGGAAATTAACAATGGTGGTGATATTTCATATTGTTATCTTTAAAGTAGCTGCTCAGATTACCAGATCCATGCATGAAAGATGGATCAAGCAATGATCTAACTATTCCTTTCAATGAGCTAATGAAAATTAGTACAATTATCTTAGCTGTCTTGTATGTATATGCATATCTTTTTCCCCCTTCCTTCTTTTCTCTTTTTCCCCATTCCAGTTATTCTTTCCTTTTGAGCAGTTTCTTTTCCATTCACAGTGTCCATTGTACATTTTGGATCTTAGTTACTCTTTCCATTTCTTACCCTAGGGAGACAATACAGTGTTTACACATGCAAGTCTGGTTTACTTTGCTCATGAGTATGGTCTCTAGCTGCCTCCACTTACCTATAAAAGCCTCGAGTTTATCTCTCTTCATAGCTGAGCCTCAGCTGTGTAGTTTTCAAACCACCCTCTGTGTTTGCTTGGTTGTCAGTTAGGTGAGCAGAATAAAGTGTGAATTCAACTGCAACCTGGAGGAAAACAGCTTCTCTTTGTACTCTGCCTTCCCTTGTTAGAGAGACCACAGAGACCCAGTGAGCAGCAGGTGGGTAAGGCAGTGACAGCTCCCTGCATATGTGTAACCTTGGGCCACTGACCACCACTTGCTAAAAAATCTTTGCAGGGTCTCTTCTATGTTTCCAGGTGTGAACAACAAAATAGTCCACTTCCCTGGAGAATGCTTTCTAGCCACGGAGGGACAGACAATAAGTGAACATATAAAATAAAAGATAAACAAACAAGATGACATCAGACAGTGAGGAGAAAGGAAAGAAGCTAGGACAGGAAGGAATGACCACTGATACAGGAGGTACTACCTTGAATCAGATGTTCTCAGCAGAGGGATGATGGAGCCAAATCCTGGTCACATCGTTGTGCTCTGAGTCCTGAGGGTGCCAGCCATAGGAAGGTCCAAGGCAGAGCAGTATTGAGGAAGAGGCAGCTAATGCCTAAGACCAGGGCAGGACCAACATGGCTCTGTGATCAGCGGAGCAGGGGTAGTGGGAATCCAATGAACAAGGAAAATGGTATGGGGAGTGGTACCCAGGAGTGGGGTGAACCCAGATTATCAGATACAGGCATGGAAGATGGATCAGGCAATTGGGGTCTGGAGGTTGTGAGAATGAAGGGCAGCTGAGAGAGGCTTAAACAAAGCAGGAGCCCAATATGGTTGGCGTGATCCATCTCTACTGTGGTGGGGTACAGACAGCGAAGGGCTATAGGTAGCCAGCAGGTCAATAAGCAGGAGAGTCTCTAGGCCAACCAAGAGGTTATGGTGGGTTGGGCAAAGGTGACAGCAAAGGAGATGGACAGAAGAGGACAAGTGGATCCTGAATCTATCCTGCAGGGAGAGCAGACAAGTCATGGGTGTGGACTGGATATAGAGGTGGGAGACTAAAAAGAGCTGAGGCCAAATTGAGGTTCCCTTGCACAAGTGGCAATTCTGACATTTACAGAACTGAGGAATGAAAATAAAAAAAAATTAAAAAAAACAGAAAGTCAGTTGGGTGGTAAGAAGGACAAAGACAGTACACACAGCACATTTCCTCAGAGTAGGATTTTTGCCTTAAGACACTTGTGCCCAGAGGTGCCACTCCACGTACATCACCCAGCTCCCTGCCCCATTGATCTTGCTTGTCTAATGAATGTGGAGATGTGCCTCTTCTCTGCAGGCCAGAGGCCATAGGGCCACACTGGCCAGGGATGCTAGAGGAGGGTGGTGGAGGCCCTAGCCAGTAGGTACTGTGTTCTGGCTGTTCTGGTCTCGAAGGCAGTCATGCTGACCACACAGGAAATTCAATCAGTCTGGCACAATTATATCTTCCTGGCTTAATCTAATCTCTTCATTTTATAGGCAATCTTTTCTCTCTGATGTTCAGCCCTTTCTTCTCCCTTGTTAATTTGTTCCTAGCAGCCAGATAAACAAAGCTTTTATCCTCTGGGCACTATGATTGAGAAGACATAGTTATAGATCCCTACAAAGCAGCCCGAGCCCGCTGTCTTCTCCAAGATGCTTTTGGGCTACAACCTTCTTGGGGAGTGAGGAAAGACAGTGTGACAGGGAGAAAGAAGAACTCCCAAGACCTGGCAAACCTTAGCAGGACCACACACCTTCCCTGTGAGTTTGCACAGTATATGTGAGCACTCTGTTGCTTGTCTTGGGTCTGGCCAGATGCCAACTGCCTGCCCAAACCTAGCTGGCAGCTAAAATGTTCATCAAATGCCAACTCGACCTGTCCCTAGTCTTAATCTCTTCGTGAGGGCTCTGCAGCTTTGCTAAACAAGGAAGGAACATAATATCTCAGCTTTCCCTCTGCTAGATCCCCTGTTGGGCATTCCCATGCTAAATCCCAGCTCAGCATTGTGAAACAGGTGCTCTTATTCCTATTCTCATGAAAAACAACAGTGAGATTCAGAGAAATAACTTATCCCGGAAGTTTTGGGGTTTGCAATGTGGTCTATACCACCTTCGCCTATTCACAACTGTTGCCTGCATTGGGCCTAACTTTGCTTTCTCAGTGCCATTTTCTGCTCTTTGCAAGGATGCCACTGGTTTCATGGCTGAACTGATGCCCACCAGGCGCCAGGCTCTGCACCTGGTTAGCAATCTCCTTACAATTCTTTTTTTTTTTTTTTTTTTTTTTGTCTTTTTTGAGACAGGGTCTCGCTATGCAGTTCAGGCTGGCTTTAAGCTCACTTTGTAGCTCAGGCTGGTCTCGAACTCACAACAATCCTCCTGCCTCAGCCTCCCGAGTGCTGGGATTACAAGCATGCGCCACCACGCCCGGCCTCTCCTTACAATTCTGTCTTGTCTTCCCAGGGAGCCTTGGTGGGGTGGGACACACCATGGCTCAAATGATGTTGAGAAGCACACAGCGCTGAAAAGAGGCACAGTGACTGGAAGTGTTGTGCAAGTACAATGGTTCAGGAAGCAGCAGGATGTGCTGCATGGTCTCCTGTGTAGGTCTTGTGAGAGCAGCCAGAAGACATGTCAAGAAAAGGAGGGAGGAGTGGAAGGAAGGGGCTTGAATGAGCTCCAGGATCTTTATTTCTCGTTAGGTTTCTTAGTGACTTTTCTTTCTTTCTTTCTTGTCTTCCAGCCCTAATCAATTACCTTGGGAAACCAGCTCTGTGAAAGGCCCAGGTGGGCTGTTCTGTCACACACCAGTGAGTAGCAAAACAGGAATTCAAGCCTGACTCCAACTCGTGTTTCAAGGCAGAGACTGGGGGGAACCTACACGTACTCTGCAGGTGATGGGCCTCATTCTTTCCATAGAAGTTAGGGTTTATGATATGATGAGGTTGCCTTGAGCAGCCCAACCCCCAAAGTCTCATCATCTGTTTGTGATAATGTGATCTAGATGTGTCATCGGGCAAGTCACTATAATCCAGGTGACAATGCTGACGCAGAGGGGTGGTGGTTGGGTATATCTTTGCTTGCTCTTGCTGGTGGCTCATGTCCCAGATGTATTTCAGGTCATCCAGCCCCATCTTTGAGAATGGAGCCATCCTCTGGGACTCCAGTGGCTGGCTTTTGGGTCACTCTCAGGAGTATTCCTGAGTTTGAATGCCCGCCTGGTTTCCCAGCCATCATTCAGCCAAGCAGCAAGGTCTTCCCTTCAGGCATCTCCTGTTTGGCCCATTCTCTCTTTGGCCTGTGTCAGGTGAGAGTCAGAGAATGGGAATGAGATAGGAGAAATGTGGGGTAAGGGGTGCTTGGATGGTCCTGTTGGCCTCTGGCTTGTCTGGGAGGCAGCATGGGTCTGCAGATAGGCCAGTTGCAGCGGGAACTTGGATATTCGTGCTGTTGACTCCAAGAACTCAGGAGTTATGGGCAAGGAAAGAAAATAGAAATATAAGACACAGTGAGAAAAAGAGAGGGAAGGAGCTGAACCAAGGATAGTAAGGGAGAGAACCAGCATGTGTATGGCTAGTTGTAGAGACTGCGTGTGGGGGAGGCGAAGGCTGTGTGACTGCTTCTCCATTGCTGACATTGGCCTGCTGTGTTGGGGGAGCTGAACACCAGCTGCCCATCACTGAGAGGAGTAGGAGGAGCTGCAGAAAGTGAGTGCAGAATCCTAGCTGTGTGATTTGTGCTTCCATGGAGGGTTGACAGGGCAGAAGGGTAAGAGGGTCCCACGGCTGTGTCTCGCATGTTGGTCAACTTCTACCAGGACAGCAGTGAAGGTCTAACAAGGCTCTGGGAGAGCAGGACTTCTCAGCCTGAGTGAGGGTAAGCAAAAGAATCCTTTGTGCATTGTAGAGCTCTCAGAAAGGAGAAGATAAACTGCTCTGGGGGTACACCCACCTAGTAAGGATGAGAGATGTCAAGTTCAGCCAAAGGCTCAACACAATCTTGAAGGAATGGGAAGATGAGGAAGAATAGGAAGTCACTATAGTGCAACAGGCCTTTTCTGTGTGTATTTCTTCTGTTGCCGCCTCATTGGGGTATGGTTCCTGTAGTGTAATCTTCCATCTGGAAGTGTACATCGGTGCTCCCTTCTGTATCTTCACAGAGAGTATGACCATCACTTCAGTCAACATCAGAACATTTGCACTATTCCCAAAAGACGGCGGCACCCATTAACAGTCATTATCCTTCTACCTCTTCCCCTTCTCCTTACCCTCTGAGCAGCCAGCTACCTTTCTCTCTATATTTGATATTTTAAATATCTCAGGCAAGTTTTCTAGGTTCTCCCTGGCTGCAGCGTGTAGCATCAGGTGCTCATTCCTTCTCAGAAGCAATACTATTTTCTTGTATGAGTCCACGACTTCTTAGTCATGGGTTGTTTCTGCCTTTGGGTGACAAAGAGCAATGCCTTCACTAGATTTTGTGAGAACATTTGTACATTTAATTCCCTTTGCAAAGCCAGGATAGTCACGAGTTTATGAAAAACTGCAGCTCAGAAAGGTCAAGTCATTTTGAGATTGAATCTCTTGACTTGGTTGGACTATGAAAGAAAGGCACGTAAAAGGGACAGAAAGCAGATTTCACTGCCCCTTTGCCAAGTCATTATACATGCGATTGGGTAAAGAGAACGCAGGGGAAGCATGAGTAAATCTGCATCAGCGCTTGATCTGCTGTAGCCTCCACTTCTTTCTCTGGTGGTGGGTCTGGGGTCACAGGGCTGAATCTGCCTGGCTCTGGCATATCTCTGAGTCCTGGAAAGATGTCTCTTTCCTGATTTTTGTCCTTGTTTCATGGATAGGCATGAAAATACACCAGGTGCTTTCTTCAAGTCCAGGTAGAGTAGTCCTGGGAGGAGGCAGGTGGGAAGCCCATGTAACAGTGTCCTCTTCTGAGGGGGCTTCCTTGGGTGCCCTCTGCCTGATGCTAAGGCAGATGTGCCAGGAGGAATGGCCTCAAAAAGAGGGGTCCAGCGGGTGTCCAAGGACATCTCTATGGCATTGCGGCATGGAAAAAGATGCCGAGGCCACTGGCTCTGCTTCCTTCTGGCCCCAGGGCTTTCCCAGAAAGCACTTGGATATGGGAGGGTGGGTGACATGCCACTCCATTAATGTAACTCTGATGGCTTGGCAGAACTCAAGCCCAAACTGGTAATCATTGACCCTCCAAGGCTCCCTGAGGCATTGCAATGAAATCTGCAGGAAGGCTGAGTCTCTAGCAAACCTACCAGTGTGCTGTTTATCCAAGAGCCTTGCCCTTCTCATTACCTTTCCGGGAAGCACAGCACTAGTGCACCCTTGGTCCTGCTGTACAGAGGCCCAGCACTGAAGGCAGCACAGACTGTGATGGGAATGGACCTTTTCATTCAAGCAAGGGAAAAGCAGAACCAGAGGTAGTGCTCCCAGTGGTGTTAACGTCTGGATCACTTCCTATTTCCCAGTGTTGTTGACATTCTTTCTTCTGTAAGAAACACTTGTACGTCCTGATTTTTTTCAGAGAAGAGGACTGACACACTGGTGGGTTACAAAGCACCCAGTGCTAGTGGGTGGCTAGTTAGTGGCTGACTCCAGATTTAAACTCCACATACTTTCTGACATCCAGCCCAATTGTTCACTTAATGGGGTGGAGGCAGGGAGACTTCACATGTCAGCTAGCCTGTGGGACTGGAAGGCACCAGAGTCCCACTTGCAATCCAAGAAATGGTGCTCCTGCATCCAGTGCAGCAGGTCTCAGGCTAGGCCCATGCCAGCACTCCTTGCCTATGTCTGCAGTGACATAGACACTACTTTCCAATGTGCGTGCTCAAAGCACTCACTGATTTTGCCCCACTTTATAAGTTATCAAGGTCAGAAATTCTGTTTTCCTTAGCAAAATGTACTTTGCTTGTTGCAGGCTATGTATGCACAGGCCTCCTGTCCACATGGAATTCATTCATTTCTGGGTTGGAAAGACTGAGTTCATGCAATACCAACCAAACCACAGAGAACCAGAAGGGTCAGACTAATGACAGGATCCCTGCACACATAATGCATACAACTTTCTAGAAACACTAAATTTTTTTCATTAAACTGCAGTGTCATTTGAGGTGGGTGGCTCCATATGTGAAACTTAAGCTTAGTGTCACTTTAAATGTGTCCAGTTTCCAGAGCAACAACCTCCACCCAAACACAGCACTCTTACAAAATGAACAAGTAGGAGGATGATCTTTTTTTTTCCATTTATTTTTATTTCATTAAAATACAAATGTCAATCAGACAGTTTCAAAACACCTTAACCATACAGAGTCGATGAATTAATACATTGCAAACTGTTTTCATAACGTTTTGGTATTGTACAAAGTGCATACATGATATTATATTTACAGGTTTTTTATAGCTGAATTATATCAAAAATTCAATAATTATTTACCTACTGGATGACCATAGCACTAAAAGCCGACATAATATCCTGTCTAACCACCATTAGTGCAGATCTTGCCTATCATAGAATTATGTAGAAGCACAGCGTTATCTATCCCAACTGTACTGTCTACACACACACATCATGATTTTTTCTTTCTACAACCCTTCCTTTGTCTACACCTGTCAAAAGTGGGCACTCCATTGACATTCAACTACCTTAGGTGCTTGAACTCGACACCACAATCCAACAC